>JAJIBD010006770.1:0-35224 GCA_021461705.1 Cryptotis parvus | reverse complement strand
ATTATAATCACTGCTTCTTACAGTACTAAATACAGCATTTTACTATCAACAGCCAGGAAATCCTCAATGGTCACGCTGGCAAGAATCGAGCCATTTGAAGGTTGTTAGAAAAGAATGCCAGGAACTAAGGCAGAAGAGCGGACTGGGGCCAAGCAGTGGAGGCCGCCGAGGCACAGTCAGCCGGTGTAGGAACTGGGCCGAGCTGAACATCTGTGTGCCCAGAGCTCAAACACTCTCCCACCTTCTTCCGTGGCCAGATATTCTGCCTCTCCTATTAGCTCCCCCAGACCTAAAATGGCACATCAAAGCCAATGAGAGAAAAGGACCAGGACCTGAGTGCTCACATCTAATAGGAAGGAGTTAATAAGACAGATGGAAAGAAAGCGGCCATAGTAAACAACTACAAAAGGTGAGCAGACAAAAAGCAGCAAAGGAGCCAAGTTAGTGCTGGAGAGAGCCACTCCGGGGACTCAGCAGACGCTGAGACCAACCGGGCATCTGAAAAGGAAAGAAACAGATCCCACAACGCAGAGCCAGTCCTGCTGGGTGGAGACCTACTAATACTGACCAGCTGGGACCCTGGCGGCTTCTCTCCTCAGACATCTTCTCCCTAGCTCCATTTCCACTCCACCCCTCTCTCAACACTTCTCCCCTCCCCTCCGCTCTCCCATCCCTGCCAACCCAGAGCTCTCTGACTCCATCCCCTTGACAGTGATGTCACGTCATTCCCTGCAGTCTGCCCACCAGCTGACAATTAGATGCCTCTCCGCTCACAGGCTCAGGATTCCAATCATAATCTTTTGTAAATCTAGTGCCTGTCTTGTGCACTCAGCCCCACTACTCCTTGTTCCTAAGGTCCGAGCAGTTCCTGAAGGGCCAAACTCAGCTAAGAAAGTGCAGAGAGCAGAGGACCGAGTCCCCAAATCCAAGAGCAAGAATTCATTGTTTCACTTGGCCAATATCATGAAATTTTGCCTTTCATTTTGTGCTCAGGAGAAGTTCTCAACGCAGTACTGAGCAGTACTGATCGGTCGCCGTGCTAAGGATACATCTCAACAGCACAAGAATTATGCAGCTGTTACATTCTTACTTAGTTATGACTGTAAGATACAGTTACTACAGTTGCAATAGTAAAGGGCAACTACATTTTGAGATAAGAAGTCTTCTAGAAAGCATCAACTGTGCATGTGCATATATGCTGTTAGTTCGCATAGGTACGATCTCTGGAACTACAAAACCCAGAGTTTTCACTAATTCAGAATGACCACTTGTTTTGTCTGGAAGTATCTTGGGACAGGAAGCCTTCAGAAAGCAGCAACCTGCTAAGGCTAAGAAATGTCACTGTTACAATAAAAAAAAAGTTCCTAGTTACATTCTATTAAGATTCTAAAGTTTAACAATAGGGGGAAATCACAATCCTAAGCAACGCACCAGAACCCCCTTTGGCTGGCATTTTCCTCTGTAGTTAAAACTGAGGTAGATGTGTTCTCAAGCTGCTGAATGTTCTGATTAAGTCACTACACCTTAGAACAGAAATAGATGCTTCCCCTGCACATCTATCTGAGGTAGTACGTGTGAAGGCTTAAATATAAAAGCCACTCACATGCTAGACTCTGTTTCCAGTCTAATACATCAAGAAAAAGGCACAATAAAGGTGAAGGCATCAAATATAAAATGTAAGCTAGAGATCCTGAATGTTTACACTGTGCGTCCAACCGAATTATTTCTTTGAATTCTAATGATCATCCACTGTTTATGCAGCTCCCCAAATCAGTTACAAAAGTAGCAAAGGAAGGACTGTGGACTCTTGTCTAGGCCCACACACTAAGCAATTGTTCTTTCAAACATAGGTGAATCAGAAGCAGCTTGGGAGGTGGAGAGAATGCATTGCCTGCCTGAGCTACAAACAAATCAGACAGGGGGACATGGGGGGGGTGGGTAAGGATAATGCTACCAGCACCTACCCCTCTCAGAGATCTGAAATACTCACTAGAAAAATAAGGCCAAGGAGCAAATTAATGATAAACTTAGCGAATTAGGCATAATGGTATCATAAAAAGAAACCTCGATTTAGGAATCACTGTTCTGTATCCTGATCCACATTCATCACAGAAGCTCATTATAAATTAATCTCATAAAACCGTCATAATAAAATCCACTTTACCCTTTATTACCACTCAGAATAGTGAGACTAGAAAGAAACTGTGCCTAGCTTAGGGAGAGATCCACTTGCTTTTCTTTATATTCAGGTCACACTTTAAAATATAAGCAAATCAAAATCCCCCCCATATCTTCCCACTCCTTCACTCTCAATGTGCTCAATTACTGAGAACCTCATTTTGAGGTGCCTCTCTCTGTCGCCGCGTAAGAAAAAACAAGAAACGAAGTTTCCTATTTTGAATGAGTTACTTCCCTCTAATAACAGTGCGTAAGCTCGGGTCAGATGTAAAATACTGTTAGCTCATGCTCCGATATCTAGGAAGTACAAGGAGTATTTCAGTACACTAAGCCGCTTAGAAGATGGAGAAAAGATTAAAATAACAGGATAGTACCCAGCAAGGAGTTCGGAAACATGCTCATACCACATCTCCCGGAGCGAGACAGGGAAAATTTGACAGAAGCCTTTTTTCTGCATCCCTTTCTCCGGACACAAACTGGGGATATGGAAAAGCCCACAGCATCAGATATAAAACGTCTCTTCATGAAGTACATTGGGAGAGAGCTAAATGCCATGTGAGTGAGAAGGCGGAACCCACGTATGCCCAGTAAACAACTCCGGGCCGTAAGTTTGTCTTGGCAATCCGATGCTTTAAAAGTAAAATACTCAGGGTAAAGCAGTTTCCTTTCAGATTTGGAACACCAGTTTCAAAATGTCTTTAGTGAAAAGTGTACATGGAGAGAGAGTGTGAAAGCTTCCAGCCATCAACCCTCAATTACCTACCAAACCACAGACTCTGACAAAGCTGCAGCTCAGGCCCTCACACTCTAAAGACCCTGAAGCCTTGCCAGCCTCAGACTCAGCCGGCAAATCACAAACTTGCTTTGAAACCAGAAAGCAGAGGTTTATGGTCCCCAACTAAACTGAAGGCTCCTGACTCATGCCCACAAAACAGCTACCACATTTCTGGGTATTTGTGTTGTAATTTAAAAAAAAGACGAATAAAAATATCAACTGAATACGCTTTGTTTGTCTTTCAAATCCCTCCATGTTCTTTTTTTGCAAGTTAAAAAAAAAAAAAGACATTACTAATATTGAAACGTTCTCTTTGGAGACTGAGCTTGGCCAGACATACAGAGAGAGGAACCTTCAGAGCTCGCTGAGCTTTTGGGTTTTTGCTGGTTGTTTTTTTTTTCTGTTTGGTTGCTAAATTCTGCTAAGTAATCATGGCTATATATATATATATATATATATATATATATATATACATATATACACACATATATATACACACATATATGTGTATATATGTACACACACACACACACATATATATATATAAATTTTCCAACAATAAGAGGTTGGAAACGCACGACTTTGCAAAAGTAACGATAAGAGCGTTTGGAAGGTACGATGATGCAAAGTAATGCGAGGCAGCAGGGTGGGCTCCGTGTTCACAGGGGCTGTGCGGGCCAGCACGCGAGTTCAAGTCGCAACACTACAAGTCCGGTGCCGGCGCCATGCGTCAAGCACCCGGCGGCACCCGGGAAGGCGACCCCCAGAGAGTAGCAGAGGGACGCGGGCCCTCCAGGAGGGAGACGCTGGGAGCGAGGCTGCAGGAGCACAGAACGATCGCCGCGGGTCCGGGAAAAGCAAAGGCCAGCGCGGAGCCGGGTGGGGCGACCTAGGCGGTATGGCAAAGGCGCAGAGGCTGGTTACAGCTCGGGCCCCGGGAGACAAACGAGGCGGTGGGGACCAGGGACGGGGGCTGGTGAGCGAAGCAGGTACAGGACGGCGCAGCTGCAGATGGGACGGGGAAGCAGGCCGAGGGTGAGCGCGGCCAGGGGCGCATCCGTCACCTGTATTGTTTGAAGAGCTGGGTCCGACTCCCTGAAGCCGTTGTTGAGCAGCATGTTGATGCCGGTCAGGCCAGCTCGGCGTCCTGCAGTGGGCGCTGCCGCCGCGGCCGAGTCCCTGTCGTCCTGCTGGCGCGGCCGCTGCTGCTCGGAGCCGGCCATGGGCGCGCCGAGCTGTGCGCAGGGCCGGGCCGAGTGGACAGGGGCGGCAGCGGCGCGGTCCCGTGGGCCCGCACCTGCCCGGAGCGCGGCGGCGGCGGCCGGGGCGGGCCGGGGGAGGAGCCGCGGCTGCAGCGCGGAGGGCCGGGGGATTACTCGCAGCCTCCGGCCGCCGAATCCGTTTCCGGGTCTCGCGCCGCCGCCCCAGGTCTCCGCAGACCCCGGGCCCCTGAAGGCGGCCCGCCGTGCGCCCACCACCGGGTGTAGCTTCCGGGCCGCGGCCCGGCCCGTCTCTTTCCCTGAGCGCCGCGCCTGCGGTAAAGCGGGGTCGCGGCGGAGGGGCGAGAAGGCGGTCGCGACCCCGGCGCCACTCGAGGCACCACGACCCCAACTTCATTTCCGGGGCCGCCCACTCGGCCTCCAGGCAGCCAATCCTCGAGAGCGAGCGTGGCGGGGGCGGGGCCCAGGCACCTGCTGGACCTGGCTGCGAGGCCCGCGCCGAGGCTCGCGTGTCGGCGGGGAAGGGGGGAGGAGCGCGGGCACCCCAGACGCGTCTTTGCGCCCGCACTGCACTGTGGGGGGGCGGGGGACGCAATTCTCGCCTATCCCCAAAGGTTCGAAAGTTAGACTGAGCTCTTGAAATGCCTTCTGTTCTCGCCCTGACCGTTATCTGCGCAGAGAGGGATGGCACAAAGATTGGGGAGAATGCTTTGATTTTGCGTGATGGAAAGGCAGCAAGATATCAGAGATGGCTGAATGTAGTCAGTGGTGCAAATATCGGGCTGTTCTGGTGACATCAGGATGAGTAACTGCAGAATCAAACGAGTCAGAATAATTTGTGGTTTTTTTAGTTTCTTTCCCTTTTTTTGTCCACTCCTGGTGGCGCTCAGTGGTTACCTCCTGGTTCTGTACTCAGTAATTACTCCTGCGGTGCACAGGGGATCATATGAGATCGACCCCAGACTGACTGCATGCAAGGCAAAAGCCCTACACTCTGCTATTTTTACATCACATCCCTGATGAATTTTTCCCTGCCCATTATTTTAGCAAAATCGGTAAATATTATAATCACAATTTTGTTCCTGGTGTCAAATTAGCCACCTATGTTAAACCGCTTAGTTTTTAGGATGTAGCTGATCATTTCAGTTGGTGGAAACCGGTCCGCTGAAAGGGTGGAGAGATAGTATAGCAGGGAGGACGCTTGCCTCCCTGCGCTGACCCTGTGTGATCCAGATCCCTGAGAGCAGAGGCAGGAGTAAGCCCTGAGCCAGGTGTGGCCCTGAAACAAAAACAGATAAAAGAAAGGGAGGGAAGGAAGGGGGGAAGAAAAGGAAAGAAGAGAGGGAGGGAGGGAGGAAGGAAGGGAAAGTTCTCCGCTGGAGCATTTTCAATAGAATTTTTTAAAGTGACCTTGAAGTTTAGTGATAGCTTATACATTTTAAATATTGCAATGGAATCAAGTTGTTGTCACAGAAAAACGTTATAAAATAACTTTGTGTTTATATGAGACTCTAAAGCTTGTCTTGTGATTTCCCTTACAACACTATCTGGAGTTTACATTAGTTTAAAAAGTCACATATAGAAACTTAAGAGTAAGGAGAATGTCTTACTGCTTTCTTATCAGATGTTACAGAACCATGCTAATTCTTGAGTACATGTACAGCCACAAACAGAAAAGTCACAAAAGGTTTTCTCCCTGCCCAAGCACTGTTCTGCAAACCCTCCTGGATTGTAGCATTGGTCTCCAGTATCAGCAGTTGTGCAGAATCGGATGATATCCAGAGTCTATAACCTTTTGTCTTAGGATGTTGTGCAAAAGATAAGCATTTCCATGAATCCTGGGAATGTGATAATTCAGAATTTTAGGTTCCATGAAGTCAACAGTAAGTGCAAAGGTATCCACGTGTTCCTTACCATATTTATGCACATGCATGATTTGAGGGACAGAGCCCTCTAACGCAGCCTTAATTGCTGTACTGGTCTCAAGACTGGGGTGTCCCAGTGAAAGGATCCTGGCCCCATATCCCCAGTGGTAATAGGAGCTAGCAATATGCCTGATGCTTACAAACTGTCAACTTTGGATCAGAGCCATCCACCCCACATCTCTCTAAAACAATCTAGTCAACAAGGGATGAGGGCAGAGCCAGTAGAAAATAGCAAGCTTAGCAACTTGCCGGTACTCCCCAGAGAAGGCAGCCAAGCATGTTCTCAATCTCCTATTAATGAGAGGGCTAGGGTAGGGCTAAGAAATTGAAGGCACCATACACAAGTTAACAAGTTGTACCTGGCCCTGCAGGAGAGAATGGAAATAAGGGTCAGAAAAAACAATTCTTGGGAGATTAGTGCTGGCTCAGGAACCTGGAACAATCAGATGTGCTGACTTAGTGATATTTAACTGTTTAATGATTAGGGGTCCAGTTCAGGTGCCCAGCACCCCATCATCAGAAAAGGGAAGGTTGAAGTAGATAGATAATCACTGATCACTTGACTTCCCGTAGATGATCGATTTACTCGAGCAGGCACCAGTAACATCTCAATACGCCCTGTCACATGTGAGAGATAGCCCAAGGGCATCTGCCAGCTCCAGGAACATAAAGAGCCTCAAACCAGTCCATCAAGTCATGGGAATGAGGTCTATAATTGTTACTGGTATTTGGCATGTCAAATATGACATGGGTAGCTTACCAGGCTCTGCCGTGTGGGTGGGATACTCTTGTACTCACATCAAAACTCGAGCATTTATTGATGAACCACATGGCCTATACCACTATATATTGTACAACCAACATGTGCCAAATTGATTTAACCAGATTCCCCCCAGAAAAAATCAGGTCAATAGTAGCATGAATGAACATTTTCAAATACTTGCTTTCTGATGAGGGGTGTAAAAGATCGAAACAGGCCCCACAACACAGGCACCGGTGATGGAGCAGCAGGCAGGGTCTGCCTAGCAGGTAGGGAACAAAGACTGGTTGTGTTTTCTTCAGTAGCTACCAGTGGGAGGCAATAATAGCTATTTAAGAGGTCATGATGTATATTACACTCAAAAGAAAATCTAGGTGACAAACACATCAGGGCTGTATGCACTGGAGGCCTCAAGCTCATGCAGCCGCTCTGTAAAGCTGGCACAGCCCACAGTGCACTCAGCTGCATCTCGTAGGGAGAAGGGCGAGCCCGCAGTGCACTCAGCTGCAGCCTCGTAGGAGAAGGGCTGAGCCTGCAGTGCACTCAGCTGCAGCCTCGTGGGGAGAATGACTGAGCCTGCAGTGCACTCAGCTGCAGCCTCGTAGGATGAAGGGCTGAGCCTGCAGTGCACTCAGCTGCAGCCTCGTAGGGGAGAAGGGCTGAGCCCACAGTGCACCTCAGCTGCAGCCTCGTAGGGGTGAGGGCCTCTCAAGAGTTTCCTCTGCAAAGGGCTGGAAGGGCGAGACCAGCTCTCTGGTGACCAAGAAAAATTTATTTCCCTTCCGCATGCTTTTTGAGGTGGTCCAGCTTCTGATTTCATGATGAAAATAAGTCTGAATCATCAGCGTAAAGATTTATTATTATTGTTGGGGGTGGAGTGGGGAGGATCACACCAGCTATGCTCAGAGGTTACTCTTTTTTTTTTTTTTTTAAATACATTTATTCTAGTTCCACTTTCTTTCATTTATTTATTTATTGTTTTGCTTTTCTCGGTCACACCCGGCGATGCTCAGGGTTTCCTGGCTCTGCACTCAGGGAATCACTCTGGCGGTGCTCAGGGGACCATATGGGATGCTGGGAATCGAACCCGGCTGACAGCCGGCCGTGGTGCAGCAATAGGCCCTACCTGCTGGGCTATCGCTCCGGCCCGATTACTCTTGACTCTGCACTCAAGAATCAATTCCTGGGGCCGGGCGATAGTCCAGCAGGTAGGGTGATTGCCTTTGCATCAGCCAACCCGATTCAATCCCCAGCATCCCATATGGTCCACCCGAGTAATTCCTGAGTGCAGAGCCAGGAGTAACCCATTAGCATTGCCGGTGTTACCCCCAAAAAAAAAAAAAAGAATCAACTCTGGCAGGGATGTCAGGTATCAAACCTGTGGGCCTTTGTGCCTTACTCACTGTAGTATTGTCTCTCACAAGTGTAAAGTTTTAATCTTATGTGTTACCCTTTTGCACTGTCATTTATATGGTGTTTTGGTTGCAACTAACAAAAAAACCCATAAAAATTATACTGACTTGTTGGAGGACAGGTTTAGCTAATCTGGGAGCTTTGTTGTTTTGCCCACCCCAGCTTAATCTATTTAAGTCAAGGTTCATTCTAATGAGACCTCTCTTCTACATAAACACTACTAGAGGGTGTGGCAGTTGCAAAAGTCACCTTGATTGAATAACTTCTGACTTATACATCTACTAAGACTTCTATGTTTTCTAGATTGGGCACAGCTTCTCTTTATACCCATGCACAGCGTGGGACAGTTAGAATTTACCAGAGACTACCATCCTGGTACGTTGAGACTATAGGAAGACTATAGGAAGGATCATACTAGTTTACTCTAAGCAGGCGAGTGTGACCCTTTCAGTACACGAGAACAAGATACTCAGAATCACCCTGGTGCAGATAATAATAAGAAGGACCTTGTGGGTACCATCTAGATTACATGAAGCTCATGAAATTAAGATATATTACTTTATATCAGCCCTCTCTCTCTCCAGTGTTTTACATAAGAGATAATCTCAGGATTAGTCCTTGGCATAACCTTTGTTTATACCTGTAATAGGGTGTGGCACTATACTCTGTTTAGAGTTCTTTGTTGACACAACCCTCCCTGGATTACTTTGGTGTATATAAGGGACTGACTTGAGGCCCCTTCACTTTGGGCCTTTAGCTTTCAGCTTTTGACTCCTGTGGCTTTTGGCCTCAGCCTTGGCTTTTGGCTCCTGTGGCTTTTGGCTCCCCGGCTTTGTGGCTTTGGCTCTTCCTCTTTGGCCTTTTGCTCCTTCTTCTGGGTAGGACTCAGCTCAGGTGAGATCCTCTCTCTTTGGTGGGAGACTTAGGCTCTTTTGTATGGTCTACGTTTTGGACCAGAGCTAGAGTTTGTTCATTATATTGGAGTGCTGTGGAAGAGTTTTTGTACTATTAAAAGCCTTTTTGGAACTGCACTGGACTCGTGAGTTTTCATCTGTTCTCCCGGCATCCTCAAAGGTAGAAGAGAACTTCTGCCCTGACACTGTCGGGGACCCCGCGCATTCCCGACACTGACTCACTAAGAAGAGCAATTTTACTCATCCTCAAGGGAGTTTTCCTTAACTGAGGCAGAATCGGCGGAATTGAGCTGCAAAATCATGCACAGGATCCTGTTTCTCTACTTCTTAGCTTGGGTTCTTGGGAGCCTGGGTGCTGGGATCCCTGTTCCCAGCTAGTTCTCCCCTTCTGTTCCCCCAAGGAGCTCCCAGATTTCTGGGTCCCACTTCACACTTGACAGCAAGACACTGCTCCTTCCAAGTTTAACCAAACATCACCCAATGACTTTACCGCTTTTGCTCACCTAATTTTGATCAGGCGCTCATTCTAGCAGCCACCATGATGGTCAGGAGAGACTGGGGCCTTGATTGGATCAAGATAATAAGAACCGGCCCCAGAATCTGGCTGGGGTCATTTCCAAACACTTGGTGGGAAATTCCAGTACTATAGGAAAGCCTAGATGCCAAAGAGACCAACACAATGGTCCCCTCCCTGTCCTCCCAAACATGTTCTGAGTTTCTAAAATATCATGCTAAGTATATCTAGACACTGTAGTATCTCAAAAAAAGTTTCATGTGTTATATTTAGTTTTTATTAAAAAAATTGTTCTAATGGACTGTAATGATAGCACAGCAAATAGGAGGCTTGCCCTGAATTTAGCTAATCCAGCTTCATTCCTGACACATCCCTGAGCACACTAGCACTGCTAGGAGTGATCCCTTAGTGCAGAGCCAGAAGTTAGCCCTGAGCAACACCTGGTGTGGCTCCCAAAACAACACCACGATCACGATCACGATCTTCCCGTGGATCATCTATTTCTAGAGCGGGCACCAGTAATATCTCCATATGTCCTGTCTCATGCCAGTAGAGCCAGGGGCATCGGCTTTCTACAGGAACATAAAGAGCCTCAAACCATTATATTAGGTCATGGGAATGACCTAATATAATTGTTACTGGAATTTGGCATATCATATACAACACTAAAAGCTTGCCAGGCTTGTCGAGCGGGAGGCAAACTCTTTTAAACACCTCCAAATAAAGCATTTATTGATGAACCGCGGCTGCACTGTAATGGGCTGGTCTGCTGGGTGGAGTTCTGACGAGAGGGAAGTCCAGAAGTGGAAAATGGCGGCGCCCGTGGAGTGAGGAGGGGGTGGTCTGGCTTGTTGTGAGGCTCTGCCGAGGTGGTGGGCCAGGGCTAGAACCCGCCCTGCCTCCCGACTGCCTCATGAACGGCTGTGCACAGGGAGAGCAAGGAACAGCTCTGCCCCATGTGTGAGAGGTCTCTGGACCAGCATACCTGGGCCGGATTGAGGAAAAAGCTGCTGCAGCGCGGGTGCCAGTGATCAGCGCTGTGATGGGCTGGTCTGCTGGGTGGAGTTCTGACGAGAGGGAAGTCCAGAAGTGGAAAATGGAGGCGCCCCAAACACACTGTTGTTTTTTAGTAATGCTGGATAACCGTGCCTTAGTGTATCTGTTTAATTATTCATTAATCAACTGAAATAAATGTAGGTACTGAGTATATCTGGGTTCTATAGTAGATGAGAGCAGGGAGATTTGTGCCTGTGCCGCCACATTTTCATATTTCTTAGGTCTGTTATTCAGCCCTTTGACCCTCCTGATACGAGGGAAGGTTCATTTCACTGCTTTAGAAGGCAAAGCAGGCAGAGAGCTGATGAAGTCCCATGCCAGGTCACTCACGGGCCCCTGTGGAGAGCACATGGGCTGGGCCTGGCTTCTTCTCTGGTCTTTGCTGTCACTGATGGTGTAGTTAGGCTTTCCCAGACACCATGATGGCACCATGAAGCAGCACCAAGTCCTCGCTGAGGACTGGTAACCCTCATCTGCCATTCCCCTAACTGCATCCCCAGTGGGACACAATAAGGGCTTAAGCAGTGTTACTAGAATCCTCTCTCTCTCTCTCCTCTCATTTCCTCCTCACTTCCATTTCTTTTGGTATACCTTCCTTTAGCCCTGTCTCCTTCCTTTGACTGACCTGCCGTCCTTTCCATCTCCTTACAAATATTACTCATCCCTGGCCCTTTTATCATGACCTGCATATTTTGTACCTGCTCAGAGTGAATGTCCTCGATATCTCTTTTTCTATCCCCAGCTGTTGCTTTGTGTAGGGGACTGATCTTTGGTGTCAAAGTCTGCATCTGTTGAGTCCCCAAGAATGGAAGCAGATGAGCTCTAACCCTGGGATGAAGGAAGGGAGAGAAATGTGTGCAAAGGTGCAAGATTTTTCACTCTGTGGTGATCGTTGTTGTTGCTTTCCTGGAATATCTAAAAGCCAAAGCCATCTTGTTAGAAGATCAATCTATCTGTGGAATTCTCTTTTGTGTCTAAATGAAACATTTGTTTTACTTCCATTCATGTAGCTATCTTATTTCTTACTAAAATTCCCAGCTGGATCATGAAAAGATTTAATAAATCTTTGTAATAACTAACCACAAATGCCACTGTCCCAGTTTTGCTCTCAAGTACCAGACTTTTCCCTGACTGCAGGAAGAATAGGTTTCTGTTCACCTCACAGCGTAAGTGTGTCTATTTTGATTGCAATTAGCAGCAATGTTGGTATTTGTTTCCAAGTCTTCTAGTCAGACTCTGAAGATCCTCATCACATGCAGCAGCTGCTCGTACTCATTGAAAAGTTATATGATGAGGTGGCCACAGTAATAGTACAATGGGAAGGAGATTTGTCGTGCATGTGGCCAGCCTGGGTACAATCCCCAGCATCCTATATGGTCAACTGATCACCACCGGATTCCTTTAGTACAGAGCTAGGAGTAACCCCTGAGCACCACTGGGTGTGGCCCAACACCCTGAGACCCCACCAAAAAAAGAAGCTATATGATGAGGTGACGTCCCTGGAGGAGAGGGTGGAAGTAGGGAGAGTAGGATTTGGACTGGATGAGTTCAAATTGCGGATTAGAATTCTGGTTCTTCAGTGCAGTAACATTACAAACACTGTAACCTTAGAATTCCTGGTTCTGCAGTGCAGAAACATTGCAACACTATAACCTTAGAATTCTGGTTCTGCAGTGCAGAAACATTACAACACTGTAACCTTAGGAATTCTGGTTCTGCAGTGCAGAAACATTGCAACACTGTAACCTTAGAACTTTGGTTCTGCAGTCAGAAACATTACAACGCTGTAACCTTTCAACCCTCAATTTCCCCATCTGTGTAGTCAGTAACTTTTAAGGCAATGAATAAATGAAATAAAAGACATATGAGTGTGGGTTCTAAGTTGCAATCACAAGATGCCTCAATCCATGCAATTAATTATCTAAAGTCAGTGGATGGATCCTTCTGTTCATATATTTCCCTGTCAACAGTTTCATCTTGAAATATCCAGTGAAAATAAAGGAAAATCTCTGCAATTAAATAACCAGATGCATCTTAAGGCGATCTTAGTTCAGACCATTTTTAATATAAATGTTATATGTTTGTTGTTATGAATGTAGCCTGAGGACTAACACAAATTTTCTTCAGAATGTATAAAAGAGATCAAGTGAAACTATCCAGAGTTTAGGTAACTTCATTTGCATCTGAATGGCTTCAGCTTTAATCATTCATAAATATGTTTGGGGCACTTGAAGAAGGGTTAGCAAAGGAACTTAATTTTTTTCATGAAAATTTGTGATAGGGAAGGGTTGGGGCTAACTGTCCAGAGACTCCTGGCTCAGTATGTAGGAATCAATCCTAATGGTGCTTGGGGGACTATATGCTGTGCTGGGGATTGATTCTGGGTCAGCCTAATGCAAGGCTTACTCAATGTGCTATCTCTTGTAGTAAAGTTTCTTAGTTTTATGCAGTCCTATTTGTTTATCTTTGCTTCTGTTTTCTTGGCTAGTGGCATTGAATCATTGAAGATACCTCTCAATTCAATGTCATGAAACGTTCTGCTTATATTTACCTCAATATAATTTATGTATTCTGATCAGATATCATAATCTTTAATCCATTTTGATTCGACTTTTGTGCATGGCATTAGAAAGGGATATGAATCAGCAATTCACTTTGTGGCATAAGAGCTCAATTCACTTTTTGTCCTAAGAGCTCAAAAACTATCCTGAGAAGATATTGGTACTTCTATGTTCATTACAGAACTATTCACCATAGAAAAGATCTGGGCATAGCTCAAGAGCCCTAAAACAGATGATTGGATAAAGAAACTGTGGTACTATGCAATGGAATACTACTCAGCCACAAGGAAAGATGAAATGAAGTCATTCAATGTACTGTTATGTGGATGAATCAGAAGAATGTCAGATTGAGCAAAGTTAGGAGGAGAAAGACACAGAATGATCTCTCCCATGTGTGGTACATAAAGAAATATGCTAAGGGAAACAGCAAATACTCAAAGGCAACAGAAACTGAGAACTGGTCTTTAGCAGGAGCATATCACTTCAGGGAGGGCGGCGGGACACGGGGCAGTGGTGAGGGAGGAGGACACTCCAGTGGTGCTGGCACGTCTCAGGCATAGAACCTTGCTGTTATCTATATTGTAATTCATGATGCCTAAAACAAAGCGTTTTCAAAAGAATAGTTATATCAAAATTTGATATATAATGTCAAATATAGAAATTTTAAAAATCTTTGCTTAAAATAATAAATAAAAATTTATCTCAATTGGAGGCTGATGGGACATCCTGGAAGGGGGCAAGGTTCTGGCCTCTCCCCTGACAGGAGAGCCTGCCCTCCCCCTGACAGGCTCTCAGAGGCCCGAGAACCTCGCGATACCACAACCACAGCCATTCTCAGGGTCCAGTCTCCACAGCTTGACAGAGCCCCACCCAAGAGAGAAACCAAATTCAAGCCAGGTATGCAGGACTCAACGACCATGTTCACCAGACTTCCTAGGGAGCTGAAGCTGGGGCCCCTTCCCCACCTCAGTCCCCTCCACAAAGGCCTGGTGGGCCCACCCAGGACTGATGCTGGTGCTGTCTATCAGAATCCAGGTACACAGGCACAGGGCGGAGCTTCTGCCAGCCTGTCCTGTGTTAGGCTGATGGGGGTTCCTGGAAAAGGGCATGTTTTGGCCCTTACCTACCCCCCCAAACCCCCGGCTGACTCTCAGAGGCCTGGAAAACTTCGCACCACAACCACAGCCATTCTCAAGGTCCAGACGACAGCTCGACAGAGCCCCACCCCGCGATGCATGGGCTCTTTGCACCTAAGTGATATCTCAAAACCAGGTATACTCATCTAACAGGTATCACATTTCATAGACACACAAGTGTGTGGACACAATGTGTGGTCTGTTTGAACATATAGAAAATTTCCTATACAGTGTGCTCAGCTGGCACAATGGAGATTTAAGAATCTCCAATGACTTTTGTCTAAAACTGTACTCACCGACTGTGTTTAGAGAAGTGGCCCCAATGAGCAATATAGAATAGATTATTCAGTGTGTGAGTAGGACAAGCTCAAATAGAGGTTGAGATAAATGTGAAATAGGTGTTGCCCATAGGTGCAGTGGTGGTGAGTCTGAGCTGGACAGTGGAGAACCACTGGGATTGCAGAACCCCAGAAAGTGAATCCAGGAACAGAATCAGCCAGACTCCCACAAAATAACCCAGAAAAAAAAACAAAGCGTGACTTTGTCAATCTGCTCGAGTGGGTGCCAGACCCGTCTCCATTCATTGGGAATGAGGTCCATTACTGTTACTGTTTTTGGCATATCAAATACACCACGGGTAGTTTTCCTTTTCCAGGCTCTGCCGTGGCTCTGCGTTCATCCCAGGGGGCCCAGTCTTTTTCTATGTCAGACCATCAACCATCCACCATAATACTAGAGATAAGAAAATTACTGAAGAGAGATCCACGAGCTCAGAGCTAGGAGTAAGTCCTGAGCACCACCATGTGTGGCCCCAAATCTCTCCCCTAAAATAAGATATATTCACATGAAAAATCTTTGACTTATATGGGCAGTGATGATCAACATAATTGATGCCTGCTAAGGGAGCAGGCAAGGGATGGGGTGGGGGGTGGGAAATGCGGGTCTCTGGTGGTGGTGCAGGCACGCTGGTGGGAACTGGTGCTGAACCATCCTGCTGAACCAGTGTGGCGGGGCACACTGGTGGGGATTGGTGTGAGACTGTTGGTCTTTCTCACAGTTGTATTGTGGAAAGTTTTGTACTTTGATAAATCACAGTGTTTAAATGACAGTGTTTAAATAAATAAATAAAAAAGGAAAAAATGATCTTAATCGGCCAGGTCTGGTATGGACGTCAGAACTGTCTGGAGTCCCGAACAGTTTTAGGGTCTGTCACCCCTGGGTGCGTTTGGAGGCCAGCAGCGGACCTCTCTGGTTGAGTGACACAGAAATACAAACACCAGGTTTTTGAAAGTCCAAATTATTATCCACACACCAACAACACCAAATCTCTCCACACACCACCAACTCTCAGCTACCAGTAGCAGAAGCAGCAGCTGAGCCGAGAGAGAGAGAGAGAGAGAGAGAGAGAGAGAGAGAGAGAGAGAGAGAGAGAGAGAGAGAGAGAGAGAGAGAGAGAGAGAGAGCCCACCTCCAGCCGAGGGCTCCCCAGAACTCAGGTTATATACAAAGGCAGTGTGCGGGGCTTCACACAGCTGGGAGCAAAAGGTAAAATGCTTCAGAGCCCAAGAGTAACCAACTAGTCCTGATTGTCTGGCTAGGAAATTGACACCATCAGAGCAGGAAACAGAAGGCAGCAAACAAAAAGAAAGCAACACAATAAAAAATATGGGGAAATATTATTGAATAAAAAGAGGAGACTGGAGATACAGTAGCACCTGCCTCACAGGTGGCCAAACCTGTCTGAACCCTGCACAGTGGTCCCTCAGTGCTGCCAGATGTGACCGGATGCCCTTAAACACCACTGGTGTAGCCCCATAATTCCTGGCACTGCGCGGCCTAGCAGAACTGACATGGGCTGAGGAGGCCAAAAATATTTCAGCACCACTGGGTAGGCCTGAAAGAAGAGAGCATGAAAGAAAATATTTGCTTTCTCCAAGACACATGAAGGATGAATTGCCTGCTACTACATAAAAACTGTTGTATATTTGGGGCTGGAGCAAAAAACACAGCCGGAAGAGTGTTGGCCTTGCATGCAGCCAAACTGGGTTCAATCTCCGGCATCCCATATGGTCCCCCGAGCACCGCCAGTAGTAATTCCTGAGTGCAGAACCAGGAGTGACCCCTGAGCATTGCCGGGTGTGACCCAAAGAGAAAAAAAATTGTATATTTGATTTTAACTATATAGAATCAAGATTGTTTCTCTAATGAGGTAACACACACATACACAGTGAGAGAAATGAAAACTTACCTTGAAAAGAGTCTTAAATTAGATATCTGTGATGGCTGCACACCTCTGAATATATACCGGAAAGTCAAATAATTGTTTATATATAAAAATGCATTTGACTTTATTATTTTTTAATATGAAAACATTAATGTTGGCAAGGTTTTCCTTGGGAGAGGTGAGGAGAAGGGCCCACCTGGCTGCACTCTCCTAAACATTAGTATTTTATTTATTTTTATTTTTATTTATTATTATTATTATTATTATTATTATTATTTTGCTTTTTGGGTCACACCCATCGATGCTCAGGGGTTTCTCCTGGCTCTGTATTCAGGAATTACTCCTGGCGGTGCTCGGGGACCATATGGGATGCCGGGGATCGAACCCAGGCCATCATGGGCCGGTCGCAATGCAAGGCAAACGCCATACCCGCTGGGCTATCGCTCCAGCCCAACATTAGTATTTTATAACAATGGTTCTAAACCACAACTTCAGAACAGTGGACAATGAGTTTGTGTTTTCAATTTTGATTTCAAATATCTGAGGAGAAAAGTTTATAACAAAATGAATTGTGAGGAGAGAGCCCATAGACTGCAAACAGCCCCTCACTGTCATGACATGCCCAGTACTAGGTGAAGATTTGACAATGGTAACCCAGTGAGCTGGGATTTAGACCAAGTTCATAAATAAGTTGCTCCTTGAACAAATGTAGGACACAGGACATCAACCTCTGTAGAGATCAAAGGTTTTGCATCCACAAGTCAAGCCATCCCACACCCCCTTGTTGGATGATCTAAAAAAGGCAATTGCAGGTGGAAAAATATCCTGGCATAGGTGTCCCAGCTATTCACACCCATTTTGTTCAAGGGTCAACCATACACAGACGATGGGTAATTTTCCCAATGTTATGCAGACCAGTAAGCATAAGAATGAGGTTTACACAATGGTCTCATTGCCCACCATATAAGTCTTGTTGGTTAAAGTAAACCACTCTTTGTTTCATTAATTTCATTTGATCATCATCATCTTTTATTGAAAATAAGAATGCCACTCACACTGTTTGATTACCTGCTTATCACATCCCCCAACCCCACCGCATGCACAGACCCCTTCTCCCTCCTGACACACATTTAGAAGGCTGTTTGAGGACATGCAAATATTTGATCTCACATTTGATCTGATTTGCTAATTTTCTTGAGACGCCTGAATTTTCCTTAGAAGCCCAGGTGACTCTCATGTTAGTAAACAAACATCAGGCAGCCATCAGAGACAGAACTGCCTAGAAGGCAGATCCTGAAAATTACAGTAACTGTTGTTCATCTTCCCATCCATGGTCTTGAAGGAATAAATGAGTGAAAGCCATCCTTCGGTGCTGGATTTTGATGGTAAATTATTTTTATATCCTTGGATCTGATCAGCTGTAAGGTGTGTATTTAGAAATAAACCATATTGGGAAGAGAGTTTTCTAATAATATTGTAAGAAGTTCTCTGCATTTCATTGTCTAGTGATTTTTATATCTGGGGTCAAAAGAAACACTTGCAGAAAGGTAGCGGGATAGGCCCTTCACAGGGAGGAAGGAAGGCTGTGGACACAAGGAAATCACTCATAACGCTTGACAATTATTTTTCAGTTTGGTTGTGAAAGAAGACTCAGAACAGTCAGCAGGGTCAGGACTAAAAATACACATTTCTTCGCTTCACCTCACCCTCTGCATCCTGCCATCTCCTCTGAGACAAAACAGTGAACATGAGAAGAGACAGTGAGATGAGAAGGGAATCGAGAATGCTGTGTATATCCACAGAGAGCAGGATGCCCTGGCTCCTCAGGGACTATTTCTTCATTCCTAAAAACCAGGCCAGAAAACAACCAAACAACTGAACAACTGTTTCCTGGGCCAAGGGCAATCTTCCTGACATTACCTTTCCAAAAACTATTTGGTCTCATATAAACAAGTCCTTCACCTCTGTCTAAAATCCATGTTACTATTTACTGGTCTGTCCCCACCTCCCCCGTTCATGTTGGGAACTAAAACAGTTCTGAGTAAAATTTTTAACTGTTTTCTTTTTACATAAAAAAGTAAAACTAAAGAGGACCCAGCAAAAAGATGGTATTTTCTACTGAGGTTGGCAGAGGAACATCTTAACTAAGAGAGCAGGGTCAAGGGCCATTCAGAAGATGTCTTGCCTGATACGCTGAATGTCAGTCAAGATAACTGGATGAACTCCTGGGAATATACCCTGGGAAGCCAAAAACACACAGCAAAACACTATCTGCACTCCTATGTTCATAGCAGCACTACTCACAATAGCGGGATCTGGAAACAACCAGAGAGCCCTAGAACAGCCCAAGAAACTTTGGTATATCTACACAATGGAATACTATGTAATTGTTAGAAAAAATGAAATTTTCTAAAAATGGATGAACATGAGGGTACCATGTTGAGTGAAATTAGCCAGAGGGAAAAGGACAGATATAGAATGACTGGACTCATTTGTGGGATATAAATACAAATAGTATGATACTAATACCCAAGGTCAGGCAAAACATGGATCAGGAGTGACTGATCAGTGTGTGGAATCTACTGCAAGTGTGTGGGAGTCAGAGGTTAGGTAATACAGAGAAGGGACCAGTGTTCTAATAATTGTTGGAAAGGGTAATGCCAGCCTAGAACTGAGCATTGAATGTAGGGAGAGGGATATACATGATAAACCTTAAATGTATGTATTGCAAGCCACAATGTATAAGAGAAGGGAAAGAGAGAGACAAAGAGAGAGAGAGAAAGAGAGAAAGAAGAGGAAAAGTGCCTGCCATAGAGGCAGGCTGGGGTAGGGGGACAGAATCAGAGGACATTGGTGGTGGGAAATGTGCACTGGGGGGGGATGAATGCTGGAACAATAATCATGACTGAAACCTAAGCATGAACAGTTTTATAATGGTATATCTCATAGTGGTATAATAAAATTAAAAAAAGATAATTGGGTGAAAGAAAGGTGTCCATGAAAAAGTTCACCTCTAGATTTTCTAGATAACCCAATGAACTCGTTACAGAATCTGCAAAACAGATGGAGCACTGGTGTGGCTGTATCATAACCTTTGTTCTTGATCAGAGCCTGGGGCCTTCTGTTGATCTTGATTTAATTTGATTAATCTTGTTAAATTTCAGTTTCATCAACAACAAATAGAAATAAGGATCAAGTCCCTGTTATGTCACAGGGTTGCTGTGAAAACCAGGTGAGAGAAACAGCTTTATAAATTTTTGGGCCCAGGGTAAACTGAAAACATTATTTTCATTTTTAACAAGGAAAATGATTCCTTCTTCAAAAAAATAAAGGACTAAGTGTTTCAAGATGTCAAGAAGAAAGCATGAAACCAAGTTCCAGGAGTCCTGCATGATAGGACAGGCCTTGTATGTGCCACAAAGTCAGTCCTGCCAGCGAGATAATGAACATCCATGTGTCCTGGCAAGCTACAGAGCTTAACAATCTGGTAAGAACTCTCTTTTTCCTCCTTGGTTCTCCAGCATTATATTCACCTGCCTGGACTTCCATAGAAAAGTCCTGCTCTTCAAATGGATCATCTCACAGTCTGAAAGCCAAAAGTCCTATATCAAGAGTCAGCAGACGGGTTGCTTCTGGTGGCTGTAGGGAAAGAACCTGATGTCTCTCTTTCACCTGTGCATGGCCTCCTACTTCCGGTGTGTATCAAGAGTATCTCTCCTGTTAAAAATAGTATTCCTACTGTGGTTTCATCCTTCTTAACTTGATGACAACTGGCAAGATTTTATCTCCAAATAATGTCACATTTTGAGGTACTGAGAGGTTAGCAAGTCATTATATAAAGTAAGGGAAGGAACCTCATTCAAGCCATAGCAAGAATCAATCCATCCCTCCTCTGCTGTTTTGAAGGTGTGTCTCTCAGTATATAGTCTCACGGAAAGCAATGGTATTAGATATTGACCATCATATGGACAATGTAAAGAGAGGGAGGGTCTTATGGACTTTGCAAGTGCCAGGCCCTGGGTTTGACTCCATGCACCATGTGTTCTCCTAACCACCAGCAGGAATGACCTCTGAACTCTGCACTGAGAGTCGATCCTGAGCACCATTAGGAAACAAAAACTAAAAAGGAAGTCAGGTGGCATCTGGAAAAAGCAAGGCAATAGCGAAGTGTCCAGTGAAAACAAAACTCTTCAATTCTGCTGCCATAATTGAGACTACTAAGGAGGGACGCAGGGAGTGGACCGGGATGGGCTAGACTAGAAGGGATCTGGGACCTAGGCTCAGTGCTAGGGAATGTTGGCACCTGGGGAGGAGAGTCAAGGGGCAGTGATGCTTTGCACTGGAAGCATAAACATTAGCCTCATTGTAAACCTATATAAACCATGTTACCTAAAAAATAGAGAGTCCAAACCCAAAAAAGCCCGACCTGGGTCCCTGCACCTCCCTCCTCCTCCTCCCCTCAGCCTTCAGGCCTGTAGGCCTCTGTTTCGCTGCCCAAGGCTGCAGCTCTCATCAGTTCCAGGAGCCCCATTCCTCAGTTGAAAAGTTGAAAGCTTTTCAACATGCATCCAGTAAAATCTTCTGTGGCTTAAGAAAGCTGCTGGAAGGCAGGCTGGGCCATGGCGAGCATTGTGCCGTCACGGGGGAGGAAAGTGTTGCACCTACCTGAGTTCTGCGGCTGATTCTGTCTGCCTCCTCGCCCATGGTGGTGGCAGAGAC
Source organism: Cryptotis parvus (assembly GCA_021461705.1). Lineage (NCBI taxonomy): Eukaryota > Metazoa > Chordata > Mammalia > Eulipotyphla > Soricidae > Cryptotis > Cryptotis parvus. The sequence goes on along the minus strand of JAJIBD010006770.1, from coordinate 13,829 downwards.
CTGGCTCTGACAGTCCTGGGCCAACCCGAGGAGATTTAAGACCCACAGAAAGTTCTGACTCTTCCACCACCTGGAGGCTTGTGTGGCGCGTCCTGCCCCCTTGCCGGGTATTGAAGAGGAAGCGTCATTTCCTCCTTGCCCACCACTGCTTGCTTGCAGCTCCATTTTACCTGATATAAGTCTACCTTTTCGACATTCCTGCAAATTCCTGGACCCTCTCTGAGACTGGGTGTTTACGCTTTCCCAAGTCCATAAATTCTGCCCCACCTCTTCGCCTAACAGGAGACCAAGAAATAAGGCATAATACCTAGGGAGATGGCTGAATAATTTGAAAGACGCTAAATATAAGTAAGGTAGTAGTCTCAGGCACACAGATGGGCCCTGAATTAATAAGATCTCTGGGAAACAAATGGAATCTTTATACTTTGTTTGATAAGTAACCAAGGCCCAGTTTCCCTATAAAAACCCCACAAAATGAGCGGTTCTTAGTCCTACTCTAAGTTATTCCCCTGCTGGGGAATTTCTTTACTACTTTTAATAAAAGCTTTTCTATTTGCTAACTGCGAGTCTGAGCGCTCTCTATTGCTTACTGTTTCATTCTTGACAATATGGAACATGGACGAACCCAGCCCTGCTGCCACCGCCCCTGCGCCAGACAGGACGCCTACTCAAAACTCAGAACGGAGAGTTGAATCCTATGGGACCATTTAATTTTTTAATTAAAATTTTTTATTATGCCACAGTGAGATATACGGTTACAAAAACGTTCATATTTGGGTTTCAGTCATACAGTGTTCCAACACCCATCCCTTCACCAGTGCCCATTTCCCACCACCAATGTCCCCTGATACCGCCTCCCTAAGCCTGCATCTATGGCAGGAATTTTATACTTCTCTGTCTCTGTCTCTGTCTCCTTCTCTTACACATTGTGGCTTGCAATACATACATTTAGAGGTTATCGTGTATATCTTTTGCCTACTTTCAATGTTCAGTTCTAGGCTGGTATTATCATTTACACAATTATTAGTTCACTGTTCCTTTCTCTGTTATTTAACCTGATTCCCACACATTCGCACGGCAAGCCTAGCAAGCTGCTCGTGTTGTATTTGATATGCCAAATGCCAGTAACAATTATATTAGATCATTCTCATGACCTAATATAATGGTTTGAGGCTCTCTTATGTTCCTGTACCAAGCCGATGCCCTTGGCTCTACAGCATGTGACAGGACATATTGAGATATTACTGGTGCCCGCTCTAGCAAATAGATGATTAACGGAAGATCGTGGATCGTGATCGTGATCCCACACATTTGCAGTAGGTTCCACCCACTTACAAGACCTGATCCATGTTTTGTCTGGCCTACGATATTGGTATCATACTATTTTTTTTATATCCCTCAAATAAATGCATTCTATATCTGTCCTTTTCCCTCTGGCTAATTTCCACTCAGCATGATACTCTCCATGTCCATCCATTTATAGGCAAATTTCATAACTTTGTTTTTCCTATCAACTGCATAGTATTCCATTGTGTAGATGTCCCACAGTTTCTGTTATCCAGTCATCTGTTCTTGGGCACTCTGTTTCCAGATTTTGGCTATTGTAAATAGTGCTGCTATGAATATAGAAGTGTAGATGGTGTTTCCACTGTGTGTTTTTTGGTCTCCCAGGGTATATTCCCAGGAGTGGTATGGCTGGGCCAAATGGGAGCTCAATTTCTAGTTTTTTGGAGGAATGTCCATATTGTTTTCCAAAAAAGGCTGTACCAGTCGACATTGCCACCAACAATAGATGAGAACCCCTTTCTCCCCGCATCCATGCAAGCACTTGCTTTTTCTTGCTCTTTTGGATATGCACCAGTCTCTGTGGTGTGCGATGATATCTCATTGTTGTTTTAATTTGCATCTCTGATGAGCAGTGATAATGAGCATTTTCTCATATGCCTTTTGGCCATTCGAATTTCTTCCTTGTTGAAGTTTCTGTTCATTTCTTCTCCTATGGGACCATTTTAGACCAATGAAAGTCTGGAAGTCCAGGTGACCAGCAAATAAACTCTCCCTCTTTCTCCTTGACTGCCAGTGTGGAAATGTCCTGTCCCAGTCAGCCTACGCAGATCCTGGCAGGCAGAGCTTCGGGCCTGATTTTTGAGGTGCTTTGGGGTAAATCCCCCTACCCCTTGCTCTCAACCTCTCCCTGACTCCCTCCCCTCCCTGGCACTTCCACTCTGGAATAGAGCCTTGAGCCTTAGGTTTCCTCCACCTTAGGGACTTTCTTGCAGCAAAGATTGCCTCACTTTCATAGAAATAAACCCCGAAAGCTAAGGGCCTTGGAGGAAGTATTTGGTTTGAACTTAGAACCTGGAAAGGCCAAGAAGAAAACCATTTTATCACTCTGACATGTCCACAGAGCGCGACTTACCTGAGGCGCACAAACCTGAAGTGGCAGGCAACCAGGAGTTAATGAACAGTGAGACCATACTTATTATGGAAACATCAATTATGTCAAAGTGGCTCAGAGGAATGAGGCAATCATCCAAGATGATTCAGGAAGAAACTAGAAAACAAAAGGGCTTTCACTTGAACCAGCTGTGTAAAAGCGGCCACATAAGAGGGTTGGGACTGCAAGTGTGTATTTAAAGGGTGTGCCCTGTTCTGCTATAATCACAGGATCCTGAGTTTCAGGACACAAGTAATTTTAACGCTGACCACAGTTTACCACTTCAGTGTACCCGAACGCTTCACCACTCAGTCTGAGTGAGGTCCAGGTCCTCATTTCCTGTTCATGCCACACACACAGACAGGAGGAGAAGCAAACCCACGGCACATTTACTCCTGTGGCACAAACGGCGAAGGCCCTGGCCATTCAGGGCCATGGAAATGTTCTTAGATATGCGTATCCTCTTTTAAACATGACGTTTAATTGGGTTTTCTAAGAAACAATGAAAACTAAAGTTTCGAGTCCCCTAAGAACAAAATTAAGGGGGAATTTCAGAAACAAAATAATTTCTGACATCTACTGGCTTTATGATTTTGGGCAAATGGATGATGACCAAGCATAGTTGCTCATCAGCTCCTGTTTCTACAAAACAGACTATGATAACTTCAGTAATTACTGTAAGGATAAGGGGAGAGGCTTAGCATATAACTTATTAGTTATTATTATCATTATTTTGGGGGAGGAGGCATTCCAAGCAATGCATAGGCCCAGTAGAGCTCTGCTGGTAGAGCTCTCAAGACCAAAACTAGGCCCAGGGGTGAAGGGCTTAAAGGACGTGTGTTGCCAACCAAACCTAGCACTTCATTCATGTAAAGAACAAGTTCCTCTGCTACACAGCTTACATTGTGGGTATTGGAAATCAAAATATTTTTTTAATACAATTATGGGGCCAGAGAGCATACAATGGACAGGAGTTGCTTTGCATGCAGGATCCTGGCACTTCATAACCTCCCCCCTCCACCTAACCCCTTAGCACCACCAGAAACAACCCCTGAGCAGAGAAATGAGGGTAAGCCCTTGAAAATACTGGGTCTCTTGAAAAAAAATCTTATTTATTATCAGTAAATATTTAATGCGTATAGCTATTTTATATATCCACCATCATCTTGTAGATGTTTCTCAAACAAAAAGGGGCTGCAAGTGGGACCAATGTAAGAAGTTCTGCTCCACACTTTACCCTACCCACCCTGATGCCTTTGTTGATGACCACGGTATTGACTCTTCAGCACAGAGGTTTGTTTACTACCTGTGACAACTGCTTCTGCAAGACTGGTTCGGGAGCATCAAACACATTTATAACTCTCTGCCCCACCACCCTGTAGAAGTTTCTAGGTGCCAAATTGCCTACAGGAAATTCCTCTTGAAAGCAATTTCTAAATAGGAGTTTAGTTACTTGTGCATTGAAGTAAAACTTGGCAGTGGGAAGATGGTCCCTTTGTTTTGTGATTATTTTGTGGGGATGGGAGTGGGAATTAACACCCAACATGCTCAGGTGTTGTTACTCCTGGTGGGCTTGGGGAACTATATGGAATTCTGGGGATTGACCCTGAGTGGTTGTGTGCAGGCAAATGCCCTACCTGCCATAATACCACTCTGGACCAAGATGGTCCCTTTGTGAAAAAGGGCTCTTGTATGCAAGCACATAGGAAGGAACAATGTGTGATACTTTCTATGTTCTGTCCTCTAAAGTTCTGACTCAACACTCTGGGTTTTAGGAACTGGGAATAGCATCACACACATACACGCCACTTATTCATTTTTTTGAGGGGACCCCCAACCAGCGCTCAGGCCGCGGGCTGAGGGATCAACAGACCAGAAGGAGGCCCAAGGACGCAGCAAACAGTGCTGCTTGGGCCCTCAAGCGGGGCCACCAGGTCTCCCGGCAGTGCTTTCCAGGGGCCACACTGAGGTGCACCTGCCATGTGCCTTAAGCTGTACACGGTGTCCTCCTCTCTCCCTCACCCCCACTCTCCACACCTAGGTGCCCTTGCCATGTGCCTTAAGCTGTACACGGGTCTCCTCCTCTCTCCCCTCACCCCCCACTCTCCACACCTAGGTGCCCTTGCCATGTGCCTTAAGCTGTATACGGTCTCTCCTCTCTCCCTCACCCCCACTCTCTCACACACAAAGAGATGCCTTAATCTGTACACGGTCTCTCCTCTCCCTCACCCCCACTCTCTCACGCACATAGAGATAATTTTAAAGCAAAAAGTGTTTGATGCACAATTCCAGAGTTATCTTCTGAAACACAATCATGCCACCCTGCGGTGAATACAGGCACACAAACCACATGTCTAGATAACACTTCCTGTTCCCTGTCTTTGAATGGTGGGCATCAGGCATCTTTAATGAGATGGTCCTGGTCATACAGAGCTTGCCTTAATATTAGCATGGGGTAAACATGTTCCATTTCGAGTATGCAGACACAGAGCAGTAATCCCATAACTTGGCTATGTGTAAGAAACATCAGGGAACACTTTTAAAACTATGTTTCCTTTTTATTTTCCCATAGAGGCTACTCCTGGTGGTGTTGGTGTGTGTGTGTGTGTGTGTGCATGCCTGTGTGTGTGGAGTACTCATGCACACACATAGTGCTAGTTCCCAAGCCCCAGCTCCATTGATTCAGAAGACTCAAGACAAGGATTAGAAATACATGCTTTACCTCTGGAGTGTTCTCCTTGAGCCCATCTGGGAAATTTTAAAAAAATATTCCTGGCACACACACACACACACACACACACTCACTCTCTCTCTCTCACACACACACACACTCTCTCTCTCTCACACACACACTCTCTCTCTCTCTCTCACACACACATACACACTCACATATTCACCTGCCCTGCCCATGGCTAAATCAATTAAATGCTAGAAGATATCTCTCTGAAGAGAATATACAGATATGCAGCTAAACACAAGAAAAAGTATTCAATGTCACTAACCATAAAGGAAACAAAAATATCAATGAATGTACAGAGATATATCACTAAACATCTATCAGAATAACTAAAATAAACCAAGAGCTGACAAAAGGAACTGAAAGTATCACCAAAGGAGTGAAACAAAAACATCACTAGTGACAATGTGAAGTGGTATTCATGCCAAAAGAGTCTGGTACATTCTTGGAAATGAACCGTTTATTTAGACACCCACATTAGCAATTGCACTCCAGACTTAATCTTAATGAAACAAAAAGCTTATGTCCATACAGACATGAGAAAGAAAATTTATGCCCATAAGTTTCAGCCAAGTGCTTATGGCAGCTTGATTTGTAAGAGACTCGAACTGTAAACCACCCAAATGCCTATAGTAGGTGAATAGTTAAACTCTGGAACATGCTGATCATGAAATACTAAGCAATAGAGAGAAAGTAACTACAGATATAAATAACAATGTCGAGAGATCTCAAGAAGATTATGCCGAATGAAAAAAAATCAATTTCAAAAAGGTCACACACCATAGAATTCTATTAATATGACATTTTTTGAACTTACAAAATGAGATCTAGTGATTAGATTAATATTTGTCAGAACTGGAGGAGCGGTAGGTGACTTTTCAAAGAGGTAATAAGAGGTGATCTTTGGGGTGAGGAAATAGTGCTGTACCTTCTTTGCAGTGGTAGCAAATTGCTTGGTAAATTGGCATTGAATTATCTACCCAATGACAATTTTCTATTTTCTAAAATATTCTAACTATTCGCATTCACAACGCCCACCTGTCCTTCGCGCCAACTATAAGCATTTGCAAAGCCCGCCTGTCCTCGCCAACTATAAGACCAAGATGACTGCCCTCCAACGTCCTGATGAATCTATCACATCTTCCAGAAAGGCAATGGAGAAGATTATCCATGACTTCTACTCAGATCTCTTTGATAGCCACGTCCACCTGCCCACATACCAAATTCCACAGGATGGATATGTCGCTTCTCAACGTTCTCCCTTCTGAAATCCAACATGCCATTTCGTCAGAAAAGAAGGGAACAGCACCAGGCCCAGACAAAGTCAGACCTGAACACCTGAAGAATCTGCCTTCAGTACTCATCAATACACTGGCTCAGCTCTTCACACGCTACCTGTCCGAATGCAAAGGTGCCCTCCCATTGGAAAACCAGCAAGACAGTTCTACTGTTCAAGAAGGGAGACATTCACGACACTGGCAACTATTGCCCCATCTGCCTGTTTTCTGTCATTTACAAGCTGTTCACTCGAGTCATCCTGAACAGGATTGGCAGAACATTAGATGAAAGGCAACCATGTGAGCAAGCTGGCTCCGAAAATGATTCAGCACAATCGACAATATCCACAATGTAACCAAGCTCATTGAAGTGTGTAGGGAATTCAGGATGCCACTCTGTCTCACGTTCATTGATTTACAGAAAGCCTTTGATTCTGTGGAGACTGAAGCAGTCATCGAAGCCCTAGCCAAACAGGGTGTTCAAACCCAATACATCAAGATCCTTCATGAGCTGTATTATGGATTCACCAACAGGATCTCACCATTCTGCAAAGAAGTGATCATAGATGTCAAAAGAGGGTATCACCCTGAACAGCAGGGTGATACCATTTCACCAAAACTCTTGAGCGCCATCCTCGAGAACATCATGTGACAATTAGAATGGGAAGGAATGGGAGTGAAGATAGATGGTCGGCAACTACACCACCTCCACTTCGCTTATGACATCGTTCTAATAACACCAAACATTAGCCAGGCGGCACAAATGCTGGCTGACTTCAACCGAGAATGTGGAAAGATAGGTCTACAGCTGAATCTCAGCAAAACTATGTTCATGAAAAATGAGACTAATTCCAGAGGCCCCATTCACTCTCAATGGAACAAACATCTCTGAATGCAGCAGTTGTGTGTACCTAGGTCGAGAGAATGAACTTGATGAACGACCTAAAACCTGAGCTGCGCAGGGAGGAAGAGAGCGGCATGGAATGCCTTCAAAAGCATCGAAGAAATAGCGAAAAGGATAAAGAACCTCCGGCTCTGGACACATCTCTTCAACTCCACCATTCTCCCTGCATTAACTTACGCCTCAGAGACCTGGGTCCTACAAAAGCAGGTTGAGAATGTTATTTGGGTCTCCCAAAGAGGAATCGAAAGAGCTATGCTTAAAATATCACGCCTCACTCAAACGAAAGAAGGAATCCAAAGCTCCGACCTCCATTGCTGTTCCAGAGTCAGGGACGCTGTCTCGTTTGCCAAGGCATCGAAAATCAGATGGGCTGGACATGTAATGTGATTTGGAGATGATCACTGGACTAGAGTCATTACCGACTGGATCCCACGGGATGTCAGAAGATCACGTGGCCGCCCACCTACAAGATGGTCAGACTTCTTCATCAAGACCCTGAACGGACAGTTTGAGGCTCTTTGTATTCCTGAATCAACCAGATGCCATTGGGCTACACTGGCACGTGATAGGGTCAAATGGAAATGTTACTGGCGCCCGCTCGAGGCAAATCAACAAATAACGGGATGTCGAGTGATCAAATTATACAAGTTGTAAACATTAAGAAAAGTTTGCCCCCCTGTTGTGAATACATATTTTTAGAGATAAATGGAAAAAAATTCCTCTGCCTAGACTGTTTCCCCAGACACAGGCTCCCGCATGCGCAGAGACTATGCAGCTGAGGTTGATGGCGGTCGAGTAAGGCACGTCACAGTCTTGGCTGCCACCAGCTTCCCATTTGCTGAGCATCGACAAAAAAAACAGTCACCCACGATATAACAGGACTCTGAGTGCCAACACTGGTTGCATAGTGATGGGGCTTTTATAAAGCCTGGAAACTGAGTTGACTGATGATGTTTCTTGAGAAATATGTGGCATTAAACCAGCATTTGAGGATAAGCTTCAGCAATTGGGAACGTGAGTGGGGGTGGGGAGGGGCACAGGGTGTTCAAGTTAGGCTCTCAAAGGTTTTACTGTTCCCTGAGATTCCTGGACAAATACAGAAAACTGTCTTGGCTTTCTGTTTAAAGTTCCTAACACATTCTTTAAGTGTAAAACCTCTCTGAGCAGCACCAACAGGCCCCACACGGACTTGCGAAGTCGCAGATTGGTTCGGCTGCTACATATCTGTTTCGTCTCCGCAACTTTCGTATCATCTTTTGTTTTTATTTTTTTTTTCTTTTTGGGTCACACCCGTAACTATCTTTTTGGATACAAATGAAAACCATTGCACAAATATGGAAATGCTTGCTCTTGATAAAGATGTGAATTTTTCTTTCTTTTTCTTTGGTCCAACTATCCAAGGGCTGGTCATGAAAATAATAGATCACACTGCACAGATTGTTTCCCTCTGTTTATAGCTTCCCTCTATTTCTTGCTATTTTATTGAAATAGCTTTAAAGTGTTTGGGAGCTTAGTGTGCCTGATCATTTTAAATCGCTCTAAAGTAAATGTCTTCGGCCGCAGCTGAGATGTGAAAGCGTTGTTAATCAGGAACTTCACTGAAGATTTGGTTTGACTGTGGATGCGACAGGAATATCAGACCCTTTACTGTCAAACCTGGAGTCCTTCCCATTGTATTTCCAAAGATGATTGAACATATCATTTTTAAAATGTTTTTAGTTGGTAGCATGCAGTGTCTAAATAAAGCTCTAAAATGGCATTGCTAATTGTGACATTACTTAAGTATTCATGAAAAGGAAACTTTGATCTGATATTTCATGCACAGAAACTCAGAGAGGAAAAGATAAGATTCTGAAGCTCACAGTTGGGTTACACTTTTGTTCTTTATACTTTTCCCCACTGAAATTACAGGGGCCTTTGGGTCACTTTTATATATTCTCAATCAAGCAAATGTACAAAAAGTCTGTGTATGTATGTGTCTATATTTTATTTTAGAAAGGAGCCGCATACCTCATAACAATTAGTCATTACAAACATGGTAGGCATTTATTTATAGGGTATAGGTCTACTTTTTGTAGATATTATATTATAGTAGGTATTTCTTGCTACCCTGATGTTAATTCAAGTATTTTAGTTCAACCCTTTATAGGATATCAAGGAAGCACTTTAACTTCTTTATTAGTTCAAATATTAGCAGATATTTTAAAGGATAACACTGAGCATTATTATGTTTTATGAAAACCATGCTGGAAGCATCTTTCTTTCCCTTCTTTCTTTCCCTCCCTCTCATCCCTCTCTTCCATTTTTCTTTATTTTCCTTCTACCTTGCAGTACTGATTATAGTATGTTAATGTTTATCATCTTGATGACAAAGTTACCCTTCCTCACCACCACCAAATTACCCTAGGCGTCTGTCCATATGTCATCTCTAGTCCAGCTCTTCCTCCCCTCCCTCCTTCCCCCATGACTTGGTAATCTCTGTTTTACAACCAAAGTGCAAGGAATTTTCTTCATTTGCTGTTGTCTAGTCCCTTATCTTTCTGGAGGAAGCATTTATTTCCATTATATTTCTTGTAGATTTCATCAAAAGATATTTCACCTTTGTCCTCCGTTGGTACTAATATTTTAGCATCAACGATAAATTTAACCAGTATAACAAAATGTCTGATAAAAACACAAATGATAGGTGATTCCTCCTATCACTCATCCTGGTGCTTGAAACCTCTGTCTCTGTCTCTGTCTCTCTGTCTGTCTGTCTGTCTGTCTGTCTCTCTCTCTCTCACACACACACACATACATACACACAAGACCTGGGGAATTATGAGGAGCCATAGAGAATGTGAAACCTTTCTGGGCTGGAAGCAGCATTGTTTTTCCCAATGACGCGTGAGGGACAACAGAGGACCCATGTATGGGCATAATTCAAGCACTGTTGCAGTGCAAGTTTCCTTTCTTTCCCCCAACTTTGCTGTGGAATTATGGTTCACTTGCATAAGCAGGATCCAAAAGGCACACGGCTCAGGCAGTCTTCTCTGTACCTCGGACCCAGAGGTACCCCTTTTGGCTTGAAAGCCAGTTGGCTGCGACTCCATCTGTGTGCCGCACCGCCTGGCCTGCCTGCCTGCCTGCCTGCCAATTGCCCAACAGTTCTGTGGAGGGAGGAGCAGGCCAGGCTTGTCAGGCAGGTTGCTACCTCCAAGCACAGAAATGTCAAGTGTGCATAATTACTACTAATTCGAAAATACAGAAAAGCTGCTACAATTAGGGGGCAGCGGAGCAATGCCTGTTTCCCTGGAAAGAACCGAAATTACAGCATTTTTTCCTCCCTCATCAGCACACATCCTTTTAAGTGCAATGTAATGTGCAATTATTTATTTATTTTGGATCTACCCCTCTTCCAGCAGGAGGTCAGAGATCATTTGTGTTCTGTTTTGCCATTGCACACTCAGGATGATGTAGACTTGGTATTTGCTTAGTGGACAGATGAGCAAGGTGTTTTACCCTAGGAAAGAACATCAAATACATATTTTTATTGTGCCTTTGTTAAACCTAGATAACTGAATAGACAGTCTGAATTCTCTGAATTCTACATTTTTCATGTTGAATAACTGGGAAATCACTTTACCAGGGAAATAAAATAGTGACCTATTAATGTTGTATATAAGCATTAATGGCCACAACAGCTTGTACAACATGTCATGTTCAAGGAATCGTATTGGCTGATACTATTTTCCATTTATTTGTCTCTTGAAATATCGACACTTATATAATCTTATATAGTTTCTTTCTTTTACTTCTTAGTTTTCAGTATGGGATCAAACCCAGAGCATATTATTAAAAAATTTATTATAAGACCATGAGATAGACATTTACAAAGCTGTTCATGATTGGGTTTCAGCCATACAATGTTGCACCACCTATATCTCCACCAGTTTATGTTTCCACCACCAATGTCCCCAGCTTCTCTCCCTTGCCCCAGCCCCACCTAGATGGCAGGCACTTTGCTTCTCTCTCTCTCTCTCTCTCTCTCTTTTCACATTTATGGTTTGTGGTATATTCACTGAGGGCTATCATGCATATTTCTTTGTCTACTTTCAATACTTAGTTCTAGCATCGCATTACCATTTCCAACTATTATTGGCAGACTGATCCCTTTTTCTATCTTACCTAACCTCTGCCTCCTCCACAGTGGTAGACTTCTACCCTTGGCAGGTCCTCCTGTCAAACCAAGATCTTGAATATACAGGGCATAAGATATGCCATTGAATCACATTACTGGTCCCCTAGATATATTCTGTATCTAAATGACTAAGACTTCTAGAAAAAAAAGTTTTTTTGCTGTTGGATGATAGGGCTTAGCTGGCTTTGGATCTTTGCTATTTAGGCTATTTACAGTTTAAGCTATTTCATATGTCTTTAAGCCAGGGTTCATGCTAACTGAGATCTCTCTTTTGTGCAAATATTGATAGAGGGTGCAGCAATTACAGGAGTCATTTTGACTCTGAATTAATAACTCTTGAAATATTATTATAATTACCCACTATGATTTCAATGCTACATATATTGGGAACAATTCCTCTTAAAAAACCCACTAGTTCAGCATGTGACAATTAGAATTTTCCAGGAGACCACTACCCTGCTTACGCTGGGACTACTGTTTTTTACAACTCTGCCGAGATCAAAGGAGAGATAATGCTAGTTTGGAGATCAGGCAAGGAGCATGACTCTTTCAGTAAACAGAGGACAGGACACTCAGAATTACCTGGTGAAGTAGAAATAAGAAGGACACTTGTGGTAACCATCTAGATTGCATGAAGCCCACGGCCTGAATTTGTTCCCCATGAATATACATCTTTCCTTGCCAGTGTTTGACATAAGAGATAGGTGTTGCAGGACACCTAAAAGCCTAGGCCTCTGCATCTGCCCTGGATTGCCTCCTGCAGGTCACTTCATAGATAGGGGGTATAGTCTGAATGTGGCAGTTTATCTGACCATGTATTCTGTACTGGCTAGTATAAATATTCTCTCATGCTACCACAAGCATCATGGGACTAGCTAGATCTTACCAGCATATTTGCTTGGCCACGTTGGATCTCTAAGTAATTAGACAAGAGAGAAATGCTGTTTGCCTCAAGCAAGCAAGCATGGCTCCCTGATAACTCAAAGGCAACTGAAATACAAAACTACCTTGAAGTAGGCGAGACTCTTGTGAAGGCTTGGAGAAATATCTAACTGGCATTAGTATTAGTCTTTGGTACAGAGACATGCCATCTCAGAAACCCCCTTCTCCTACCCTATAAAAAGTCAATTCCAGGCAGATCTTGGCTCAAGACATTAGGTGAGGTGCTGGGACAAATTACCTGAGGGCATTTGACTCTTTCCTGCCAGGGGAAGTTACATTTAGCTTATAGCTTCTCCCAGCTCTGCTAGGAGGCTTTGAATTAGCTCTGGGTCCTTGTTTTTTTTTGGGTCACACCTGGCAATGCTCAGAGGTTATCCCTGGCTCTGCACTCAGGAAATTACTCCTGGGGGTGCTCTGGGACCATATGGTATGCGGGGATAGAACCCAGGCCGGCTAGGCCGGCTATGCATAAGGCAAACACCCTACCCGCTGGGCTATCGCTCCGGCCCCAGCTCTGGGTCCTTGCAAACAGCCAGATAGTCTCCTTGAAGTTGCTACATTTCTACAGAGCTATTTTCCTGTTTTCATCTCTAGATACCCAGCCCAGAATGGGCTGGGCTGGGGAGTTTGGGCGGATTTCTGGCTATAAAATAAGCTGCAAGAAAAAAAAAGCTCTCTCTCTTTTCCCCTTTTTGCCATTTTCGGCTTCCTCTTGGTGTTTTTGCTCCTCAGTCTCTCTCCATCCTCTGTTGGGCCTCAACACGTGGTGGCAGCCATCTTGGCCTACACCTGGCTGGGGCCTAGCTGGGAAAACCCAGAGTCTGGAGGGTTTTCCTGCTCTTGGATTGTATATTGAACCTGTGATAGTAAAAGGCCCTTTAAACTGCATCGGATTCCTGAGTCTTCATTCATTCCCTGAAGCTTCGAGTAGAAGGGAACTCACTTCCCGACACTGTCGGGGACCCCCAGCAGCTCCCACAGATAGGACTAGACTCTGGCATTATCATTTGTTTAGAGCTGAACCAGAGGTGTGGCACCACCTAACATCTACACTTAATAGCTGGTTTGTTGATCATTGTTTTTGGGTTTTTTTTTTTGGGAAAAAAAAAATGAGCATCCAACAATGCTCAGGGGTTACTCCTTGCTCTGCAATCGGGAATTACTCCTGGTGGTGCTTGGGGAATATATGGAATGCTGAATAGGAGCCTGGTTGACTGTGTGCAAGGCAAACACCAACTCCACTGTGCTATTGCTCCAGCCCTGATCTTATTGATGCAACTCACTCTGAAGAAAGGATTTTGGCTTTGATATATAAAGGGATTGACTTGTGGAAGAGCCATTTGCCTTCTGTG
>JAJIBD010006769.1:0-58220 GCA_021461705.1 Cryptotis parvus | reverse complement strand
GAGATCCATTTATATTGAAATGGATCTGTTTCATTCTTATGTATCAGGTAGAAAACATTTAAAAGCATAATAAATCAAGGTAATGGGGAAACGAAACAGCTACTCTCATAGTGCTGTAAAAATGAAAATCGGTACCATTCTGCAGGAGTAAATTTTGCCAATAAGACATATAAGTAGCACACATATGGGTAGTTACCTTCTGTTGGACGCAGATATAACACCATGAATCCAGCAATGTCACTTCTAAAAATTTACCTTGAAGTTTCACCTCCAAAATAAGAAAAATTCATATTCAATAAGGTCATTAGTTATAGCTTTATCCATAGTCACAAAATATTTCACATAATCTAAATGAACATACTCAGGGAGCAGCTGAATAAGGCAGAGAAGCATCTGTGTATTGAGGAACGAAAGACAGAAGAATGAACCAGGTCTCTCTGAAGACAGTTATTTCTGTGATATGCTCATAAACGAAAAAAAAGGAAAATGCAAGAGAACCTATAACCTAGCTCATGTGTGGGGACAGATGAGAATACACAGATATCTTTTCGTCTTTACAAACAAAACAGGAAGGATAAGGCAAAAACCTGAGTTGCTGATTAGCTACTGAGAGATGATGGAGGGGGAAGGGATGGAAAGATGGGAATGGGGTAGTTGTGAGGTGGAGCTTTGACTCTTGCAATAGGCGTGCTGTTTTATATATTCGGGAAAAGTTATCTCATTGATTAGAATCCACCAGGATGTGGAAGGATCCCAAAATATAAGTCATCACTTGATCACTTGATCACTTGACATCCCATTATTCATCGATTTGCTCGAGCGGGTGCCAGTTACATGTCAGTGTAGCCCAATGGCATCTGCTTGCTCCAGGAATACAAAGAGCCTCAAACCATTCATTCAGAGTCTTGACAAAGAAGTCTGACCATCTTGTAGGTGGACGGTCATTTAATCTTTTGACGTCCCATGGGATTCAGTCGGTAACAGCTCTAGTCCAGCGATCATCTCCAAGTCGCATTACATGTCCAGCCCATCTGATTTTCGATGCCTTGGGAAACGCAGACAGTATCCCTGACTCTCGATCATCGACGATAAGTCATAACAAATCAAATTTAACTATATTATAAATAAAAGTATAATACAGTATAAGACATGGAAGAAAGCCCTAACAGAAGTAATGGGAAGACTTTCAATATTTTCAGGCTGAAAAAAGGAAGACCTCTACATAAATATTATGCTATTATCAGTAAGTAACAACCCCTCACAGGGCTAATGAGGTAGGAATTCTATAACATTTTTATGAATGTAACAACAAAGATGGAGAAACAAGTGAAGATGTATAGAGTCCTGTTTTTCAAGGTTGGAAAGAAGTGAAGGAAATGAAGGCAGCGGAATGAATCCTACACTATAATATTAAGTCACACATGCACATATGCATGCATACATGCAGAAATATAAAAGCAGGGAGTTGTTATTATATATTTGTATTTCCTGTTTCTCTCTTCTAAAACAGCCTGAAAACAAGATGCCTATAGTCTAATTTTAGCTGTGAATAGTATTATCTATAATACTATTTAATAATGGTATATTACTATAATAATAATGTTATTATTACTATATAATAATAATGTTATTTGTACTATATAATAATACTACTTATATTATTATATAATACAAAAATACTTTCTTAGCTAGCTGTCTGATTCTAGGACTGGAATAGGGAAAATCCAAGTCCCGAACTTCATATTACTAGGGAATAAAGAAAGATGGAAATGGAAGTGGCTGCCTTTCTTCAGGGAGTCCCAGTGGCCCAAACAGGGACAGACTGAGGAACAAAAATCCTGAGAACCATCGATTATAACCAATAAAATCAAAGTCGGATTCACAGATCCACCCCTGTGGGGGAAGCATAACCCATCCTCTTTGCCAAAGAATTTATGGTAAAAGAAAAAATAAACCTTCTTTTGAACATCTCAGTAATAACTGCTGTGGGAAGGATCCCCCAGTAGCTAAAGAAGTGAATGGTAGTTTAAGCAAAGCCAGGAGCTCAGGGTATCTGACTTGTGACACTTTTCAGTATAAAGGTAAGAAACAAGGACAGCTCAGTGGCAGATCATCTGCTTTGCAGGGGGGGGGGCAGCAAGTTTGATCCTCTGTACCACCCCCGTGTGCACAGAACTTAATCCCAGTGGCACTGCCCTTTGGAGAACCTGGATCCACACAACATGTGTGATCTGCAGTGAACAGCACAGCTAGAATGTGTGGGGAACACAACTAGGTGACACCCAGCCCACACTAGGACCAAAATGTCCAGCACGCACCACCCCCTGCGAACACGGCTACCAGCACTTGTCATCACAACAAAAGGGGAAGGCATAGAAAGTCACTGATTTGGGCCGGAGTGATGGCTCAGCGGGTGGGGCGCTTGCCTTGCATGTGGCCGGCCTGTGCCAGCCGGGTTCGATCCCCGGCGTCCCATGTGGTCCCCTGAGCACCGCCAGGAGTGGTTCCTGAGTGCAGAGCCAGGAGAGGCCCCTGAGCATTGCCGGTGTGACCCAAAAAGCAAAAAAAAAAAAAAAAAAAAAAAAAAAAAGAAAGTCACTGATTTTAAATGAAATACAGGTATTCTCTGCGCTGACATCAAAACCTGTGATATATACGTTCTCTCCCTTCCTTTCTCTTATATCTTTCTAAATAAAAAAACTCTTTTCCTTCACTAAAAAATAAAGGAAATGAAAAAATCATCAGAGCTCACAGTAAATGATACCAATAAGGCAGCTGGAACTGGCCCAGCTCAGACAGGATACTCTAGAAACACTAGCTAACAATCCTGCAACTTTCTTGCCCGAAACAGATCATCTGGATCTAATAAAGCGGAGGAGATGGGAGAACCCTAAGGTGAGGGCATATCCCTAGGAACTAACTGACCAGTACTCGGCCTCAGGGTCAAGGTCAAGAAAGACAAAAAAAAAGGGGGCCTTGCTGATTAGAGGAGATTAAGAAAACACACTTTCATGCAAGGTGGGGACCTGGATTGGATCCTAGAACAGAAAAGGGACAATAGGGAGAAAACTGGGTCACCAGCAAATGGAGCTGAGTTTAGGTGACATTAAAGTTCATTTCCTGGGTTTGATACCCATGCTGTGATTATGTAAATTGCAAACAATTGGGGAAATTAAATGGCACTATTCTTGGGAGTTTTCTGTGTCTAAACGATTTAAAAACAAAAACCTCTAAAGCCTACAATTTTGAAGCTTCCTGGCCTGTAAGCTTCCGGATTTACCTGGCATTTTAACTGCTCTGAATTCAGCCTCTGGCATCGAACTTTTATTTAGCAACTCTGGGGTGCCAGACCCTGCAAAAAGACAGCTGTGGGGACCAGAGTGACCTTACAACAGGGAGGCACTTGCCTTGCATGTGACTGACCTTGGTTTGACCTTCCGAATCTCTTAGGGCCTCCCAAGTCCACCAGGAATAATCCCTGAGTGCAGAGTCAGGAGCAAACCCTGGGTACTGCTGGGTGTGGCCCAAAAAACAAACAAAAAGGCAGCTATTGTCTCTGTGTCCCCATAGCATATGTCTTTTATTCATTCACCTTTATGTCACCAACTATTTGAGTCACATCAGTTTTGTGTGTATGTGGTGTTGAGAACAGAACCTGGGGTCTCACACATGGGAGGCAAGTGTGCCCCACGGAGGTACACCCCAGACACTCAGACTTCAAACAATTTTTTCCAGAACACATTCAGAAGGTCCAGGTTCTTATCTCCTGTGCTGTTCAGAGAGAAATTCAGGAAGGAAAAGAAACCTAATTCATGTTATTATTTTGGATTATTGATAGAATACTTTATATTGGTTAAACAATATACTGATGTGTCCCTGAAATCAAAAAAGACCCCCCCATCTTTGTTTTCTCTTCTTTTTCCTTGCTTTTTGGGTCATACCTGGCAATGCTCAGGGGTTACTCATGGCTCTGCACTCAGGAATTACTCCTGGCAGTGCTCGGGGGACCATATGGGATGGCGGGATCCAACCTGGGTCTGGCCACATGCAATGCAAACACCCTCCCTGCTGGACTATTGATCAGGCCACCCCCACCCCAGGCCTTGTTTTCTAAGAAAACATTTAACACAACCTGTTTGAAGCAATAGTATAGACTGTTTCTCTTACAAAAGCAGTCAGTTATCTGAAATTCTCTGCAAGAGCTCTATGCAAGCATCTTTTCATGAATTAGAAAGCATCATAAATGTTATTAGAGGAAAAAAAGAAAACCCTTGCAACAAACATGAAAATAACTTTAGCAGTGATTCAGTGACTTAGGTAGCGGTGGATTGATTCTTAACAAAACAAACAAAAAACCATCCGCAGTGAAACTTGCTGGGAGCTTAATTATCAGAGTCCAAATTAGAGTTTACCTACTAAGCATCTCCAGTTGTCCAGTTGCAAACAGCAAGGAAAGCCATTTCCTTTGTCTTTCGGGTGGGTTGCACCAGACTTTTTTTTTAGGGAGTCACACCCGGCAACGCTCAGGAGTTACTCTTGGCTCTTTGCTCAGGAATTACTCCTGGCAGTGCTCAGGAGACCATATGGGATGCCTGGGAATTGAACCCGGGTCGGCGGGTCAACTGTGTGCAAGGCCCTCCCAGCTGTGCTGTCGCTCTGGCCCCTGCACCAGACTTTTTAAAGGCTAAAATGAGCCAAAGAGCTCTCCTCGAATATACTCTATCCTTATCTCAGCTCTTAACATTTTCCCATTTAAGGGTATTTTTTTAAGTCATAACAAGTGTAAATACCTAACACTGTTTTGCTATGAGCATACTGGTTTGGAGGAGGAAGGGAACAAAGTTACAGCCTTTATAAACTACTCCGAGGAGAATTTCCTGAACCTATTTAGACCTACTGTGTGTTACACAGATCTAGAAAGTCCCAGAGACAGTGTAAAGCGTGCACCTGGCACTCAAAGGCACTGAGTTTAACCCTCTGCACCACATTCTCCCTGAACTCTGATTTGGAAGCCGCCTCCCTCCAAAAATAATTCATTTTGAAATAAAGTAAAAGGCTTAGAATCTCTAATATACCAAAACTTTAAAGGAGCCTTTGTAGAATGATTCCCGCTTTGAGAGTCTCTCACTTTTGGATGGACTTCTTCCTTTTTTTAAATTGGGTTTTAGGGGCCGGAGCGATACCACAGCGGGTAGGGAGTTTGCCTTGCATGCGGCCAACCCGAGTTCAATCCTCGGCATCCCATATGGTCCCCTGAGCACCGCCAGGAGTAATTCCTGAGCCAAGAGTCAGGGAGTAACCCCCTGAGCATTGCCGGGTGTGACCCCCCAAAAAAATGGGTTTTACTTCCGAAGCAAAGTCCTTGAAAAATTACTTCATTTCATTTTAATGTATCAATACTTACTCTCTTGAATCTCAGATAAGGAGGTAACTTCAGAATTGCATGTTCAGAGAATGATTGGAATGACTATTTAGAAGCAAACTAAAAGCATACTAACACCGCTGCTAAAAATAAGCCCATACCATACACTTTAAGAAGGTTCTTCAAGATGCAGTGAAACCTAGATAAAATTGAACGGAATCATCAAACACTGTTTTATAAAGATAATATTCATTCAATGATACCAGGTTTTTTTTGTTTTGTTTTTTGATTTTTACTTTTGGGGTCACACCTAGCAATGCACAGGGGCTACTCCTGGCAGTACTGGGGGACCATGTGGGAGGCCAGGGAACAAACCTAGGTGGACTGCATGCAAGGCAAATGCCTTCCCCGCTGGACTATGGCTCTGACCCCAATACCAGTATTATCCTGAATCCAAATATCAAAATCCAACAAAGGCAAAAATACAGGAAAATAAAGTCATTAAAAACATACCAGTGGAGGGATGGATGCTGGAACACTGTATGAATGAAACCCAAATATGAGCACTTTTTGCAACTATATATCTCACGGTGGTATCACTTGTATCACTTGTCTTCCAGTTGTTCATCAATTTGCTCAAGCGGGGAGCCAGTAATATCTCCCTTTGTTGGGAATTAGGTCCATTATTGTTACTGTTTTGGCATAATAAATACACCACGGGTAGCTTTCCAGGCTCTGCCATGGCTCTGGGTTCATCCCAGGGGGCCCAGTCTTTTTCTATGACAGACCATCAACCATCCCGAGCCCACAGGGCAGAGCCGGACACTGGGAAACTGCCTCCACAAACCAGATTAACAGAGCAAAACCAGTTCGGAGCCCAGGTAGGCGGCTCCCAGAAGCGGAATCACTGGGAATTCGTCAGATGGAGGCGGGTCGCCCTTTCCCCCTCCATTTTTGTCGAACCTGGTGGCCCCGCCCCAGGAGCTGCCTGGGGGCCATCGGCCATAGCATCCAGAGCCTCACAAGCGGCTGGGGAGGCTGGAACCGGCTCGCGCCAGGCCCAGCTGACTATGGAGCCCCGGAGGAGGGCAGATGGGTTTTGGGAGTGGGCCCATCGCCTCTGGGGGTCCCGGAAGCAGCCGGATGAGACTCGCCCCATCACACTAGCCACCATTTTCGCTGTCCGGACGCTTGGGAAACTGCCTCACAACCAGATTAACAGAGCAAAACCAGTTTGAGCCCGCTAGCAGCCGCGCGGTCCACTAAAATAGTGAAACAGTATTGTCTTTTAATGCACCGCATTCCACGAAGAGCAGGAAAATTTGGTGGGAGGGAGATATAAAGAGGAAAGAAATGACATACAGAACCCCGCCAAGTAGTTGAGGTGCGGGGGGGGGAGGGAGGTGGGGACATTGGTGATGGAAGATGGGTTTGGGTGGAGGGATGCGTGTTGAAACACTGTAGAACCAAAACTCTACATGAGCATCTTTCAATTGTATGTCTAAAATGGTGTAATAATATTTTGGGGGAAATAATAAAATTAAATTAAAAAATAAATAAATAAATAAACAAACAATGAAAAAAATTAAAATTAAAAAAAACTATACCAGTGTCTCTTATGAATTTAGATACCAAAACCCTCAACTACTCTCAAACCAAAGTCAGCCACATATACAAAAGACTTTATACAATAATCAAGTAGACTATCTCAGGAATGCAAGAAATTCAATATACAAAAATAAATGTGTATACCACTTTAATTGAATAAAGAAAATATATGATTTCAATAGAAACAGATAAAGCACTAGACAAAGTCAACACCCACTTACATCATTATAAAAACACTCAACAAACTGAAGAGAAGGAAACTCTCAGTATAATCAAGGGCATCTATGAAAAAGCAAGACATTATTTTATTTGTTTGTTTGTTATTTTTGCTTTTTGGGACCACACCTGGCAATACTCAAGGGTTAATCCTGGCTCTGCACTAAGGAATTACTCCTGGCAGTGCTCAGGGGACTATATGGAATGCCAGGGATCAAACCTAGGTCAACAGCATGGAAGACAAATGCCCTCCCAACTGTGCTGTCGCTCCAGCCCCTAATTTATCAACTTTAACCCAAAAGTATATAAATGCTTGGGAAACAATTATTTTTACAACTTGTTCTATTAACTTTTCATTTTAATCAGCTTGTCTTTATTGTCTCATGAAAATCAGTACGTGCACCTATCTTTAACCTAATTAATAACACAAGTTTCACTAAGGACTTTTGTGAAAAAAAAAATAATAATAAGCTTTTCCGAACACTGCGATAAAAATAATAAAATGATTCCAAAGAGATGAAAGGCCAAGAATTTATGAGTTTTCTTTCCTGTCCTTCATATTTTGTGTTTCATTTTGAGCCATAATTTATGGGAAAATGCTAAAAAAAAAGTTAATACTGCCATCTCCTGGACAAACAGTGAGCTATTCTAAATGGGAATCGACCTGTCCCTAAAGTAAGGTCACCCTTCCTGAATCAACTCACAATGTTGAATGAATTTTAACAATGTTGAATTAAAACTCTCCCTTCCTGATTCAACTCACAATGGGCATTAATGGTAGCTTCCTGTAAATATTTTAGTTGTACCTCTCCATAAAATTGGTAACAAGTTATTTTTGTATATACTAACCAAATTGCTTTTGAGTAAGTTTCCAAGTTGTATCACAGAATTATTCATTCAACACAATGTGACTAAGCACATCTAGGTACTGAAGCTAAAGTCAGTAATATAAATATGAGGGGCCAGAGAGAGTGCAAAGGGCAGGTGTGCACCTATCATACAGTTCTGGTCAAAACTCTGGCTTGAATCCCAGCACTCAATATGGTGGTCCCAAGCATGTCTCCTGAGCAAAGTATACCCACCCCAACCCTTCCAAAAAGAATGTAAAGATGAGACAAGAGATTTCGCTCAGTGGTAGAGCAAATGTTTTGCATGTATGAGACCCTAGATTTAATCCCTGAGACCACAAAACACATGTTTTATATAATTCTATTATAGATGTTCTAGCCCTGGGCTGCCACCCCAGCAGAGCCTCACAACAAGCCAGATGACCCCCCCCACTCCATGAGGGCTGCCATTTTCCACATCTGGACTTCCTCTCGTCAGAACTCCACCCAACAGAAGAGCCTATTACAGCCCGGCTCCCGTGGCTGCGGATCATCAATAAATGCTGGATTTAGAGGTGACTACAAGAGTATGCTACATGTACAGCAGAGCCTGGCAAGTGTCATATTTGATATGCCAAATACCAGTAACAATTATAGACCTCATTCCCATGACCTGATGGAATAGTTTGAGGCTCTTTATGTTCCTGGAGCAAGCAGATGCCCTTTGGGCTCTACTAGCATGAGACAGGCAGGACATATGGAGATATTACTGGTGCCCGCTTGAGCAAATCGATGATGAATGGGAAGACAGTGATACAGTGATACAGTGATAGATGGATAGATAAGGACATGCACCATGTTTCGAGATGATAAGGATGCTACTGCATGGTCAAAAACATGTACTTTTCAGAGGAAGGAGATGACATATAGAGCCCGCCGGTGGTTGGGATTCAGGAGGAGGGAGGGAGACGGGACGTTGGTGATGGGGAGATGGGTTCGGGTGGAGGGTGCATGTTGGAACCCTGTGGAGCCAGGACTCTACATGAGCATCTTTCAATTAAAAAAAGGAGAAAAGGTGGAATCTACCACGGGCATGTGGGAATCTGTGGTTAGGTGGGACAGAGAGGGGAGCAGTGTGCTGATGTTTGTCAACGGTGATGATGCCGGCCTGGAACTGAGCATTGAATATAGGAGAAGGGATGTGCATGATGATCTCTGGATGTGTGTATTGCAATCCACGATGTGTAGAAGAGAGAAGGAAGGAGAGAGAGGGAAGAGATGGGGGAGCTTGCCATGGAGGCGGGAAGGGGGAGGGAATTGGGGACGTTGTTGGTGGGAGATGGGCACTGGTGGAGGGATGGGTGCTGGAGGACTGTGTGACTGAAACCCAAACATGAGCATCTTTGTAATTGTATATCACATGTTGGTGCAATAGAATATTTAAAAAAAAAAAAACATGTACTTTTTAGCGGGAGGTGTTTTCCTTGTACCCAGCCAACCCGGGTTCGATCCCGGCATCCCATATGGTCCCCCAAGCACTGCCAGGAAAACTGGCAGTGCAGTTCTCTGAGTTGCACCGCCAGCTACAGAGTACAGAGCCAGGAGTAACCCCTGAGGACCATCAGGTGTGATCCAAAAAACAAATATTAAATAATAAAAAATAAATAAAATGTACTTGTTATATTCTTTTTACTCTGCGGGGGACAATTTCACAACTCACTCTGTGAAAGATTTCAGCAATCTACTTGCTGTCAAACCTTAGCAATCCAGTTGCTGTCAGACCTTAGCGATCCAGTTGTGTCAAACTTTGTTTTTTTTCTAGCAAGAAAAATTTTCCGACTTGGGCCGGAGCGATAGCCCAGCGGGTAGGGCGTTTGCCTTGCACGCAGCCCGGCCCATGCCGCCCGGGTTCAATCCCCGGCATCCCATATGGTCCCCCGAGCACCGCCAGGAGTAATTCCTGAGTGCAGAGCCAGGATTAACCCCCTGAGCATCACTGGGTGTGACACAAAAAAAAGCAAAAAAAAAAAAAAAAAAAATGAAAAAATTTTCCGACTTGTCTTGAAGCTGTCTTGTCGGGGATGCCACTGAGGTCCCCAACAGTGTCAGGACAGAGGTTCTCTTCTACCTCCAAGGACGCCTGGGGGAACAGATGAAAACTCACGAGTCCGTGCGCAGTTCCAAAAAAGGCTTTTAATAGTACAAAAGCTCTTCCACAGCACTACAATATAATGAACAAACTCTAGCTCTGGTCCAAACTTAGACCGCTTAAAAGAGCCTAAGTCTCCCACCAAAGAGAGAGAGGATCTCACCCAAGATGAGTCCTACCCAGAAAAAGGAGCAAAAGGCCAAAGAGCAAAAAGCCAAAAGCCAAAAGCAAAATAAAAAGGCCGAGGAGCCAAAGCCACAGGAGCCAAAAAGCCAAAAATTGAGGAGCCAAAAGCTGAAGGGGGCCTCAAGTCAGTCCCCTTATATACGCCAAAGTAATCCAGGGAGGGTCATGTCAACAAAGAACTCTAAATAAATGTTGAAGGGCAGTGCCACACCCTATTGAAGGTATAAACAAAGGTTACACCAAGGACTAATCCTGAGATTCTCTTATGTAAAACACTGAAGAGAGAGAGGGCTGATATAAAGTAATATATCTCAATTTCATGAACTTCATGTAATGTAGATGGTAACCCACAAGGTCCTTATTATTATCTGCACCAGGGTGATTCTGAGTATCTCGTTCTCGTGTACTGAAAGGGTCACACTCACCTGCTTAGAGCAAACTAGTATGATCCTTCCTATAGTCTTCCTATAGTCTCAATGTAGCCAGGGTAGTAGTCTCCTTGTAAATTCTAACTGTCCCACGCTGGGTGCAGTGGGTATAAAGAGAGAGCTGTGCCCAATCTAGAAAACATAGAAGTCTTAGTAGATGTATAAGTCAGAAGTTATTCAATCAAAGTGACTTCTGTAAGTGCCACACCCTCTAGCAGTGTTTACATAGAAGAGAGATCTCATTAGGATGAACCTTAGCTTAAATAGATTAAGCTGTGAGTGGGCAAAACAACAAAGCTCCCAGATTAGCTAGATCTGTCATCCAACACTGTCTGACCTGCTAACCTGGAAATAGTCATTTTAAATATATTTACTCTGTAGTTAAATCCCTTCTATCAAAAGAGAACAAAAAGTGATAGCAAAAAGTGACACACTTGGGCGGATTGATAGCACAGTGGGTAGGGCGTTTGCCTTGCATGCGGCCGACCAGGGTTTGATCCCCAGCATCCCACATGGTCCCCCGAGCACCGCCAGGAGTAATTCCTGAGTGCAGAGCCAGGACTAATCACTGAGTGTCACCAGGTGTGACCCAAAAAAAAAAAAAAAAAAAAAAAAGTGACACACTCAAACAATCTCTATCTAGCATTTAAACAGATAATTCTGACAAGTAAAAAAGGAAGGACTCTGAGTTTGACCCAAAAAAGCCAAAGAAGGAAGGTGAAGGCAGTTTGATGAAAAACCTGATGATCATATTCCTTCCCATAATTACTCCTAGTCCTTGTTAGCATGAAGTTACAAATGACATAAACAATAGCATATGTTATGTGTTCAGAGAGAGGGGTGAGGGAGAGAGAGAGAGAGAGAGAGAGAGAGAGAGAGAGTGAAGAGAGAAAGAGAGAACGTGTGAGAGAGAGAATAATAGTAAACACAAATGGAGCAGAGTTCTCTGTACTATATGGAGCCATCTGTAAGCAGAAATTACAGGACACCAAGCCTAAGTGTGCTCCATTTATTTGGAAGTAGTGAGGGCATTTAAAGATTGTGGCCACAGAAACTGGCACACGTCCAAAAGAGCAACCAGTGCTGGTGTGGATGCGGGAAAAAGGGACTCTCATCCACTGTTGGTGGGAGTGCCGACTGGTCCTCCCCTCTTGGAAAACAATATAGACATTCCTCCAAAATCTAGATATTGAGCTCCCATTTGACCCAGCAAAACTTCTGGGAATATACCCTGGAGACCCAAAAACACACAGAAGAAACACTATCTGCACTTCAATGTTCATCGCAGCACTATTCACAATAGCCAGAATCTGGAAACAATCTGAATGCCCAAGAACAGAAGACTAGCTAAAGAAACTGTGATGCATTTACACAATGGAATACTATGCAGCAGTCAAAAAGATGAAGTCACGAAATTCATATGCAAATGAATGGACATGGAGATTATTATGCTGAGTGAAATTAATCAGAAGGTAAAGGACAGATATAGAATGACTGCATTCATTAGTGGTATATAAGTATATATTAGTGCTCTACTAATTGTGGGAAATGTTAATGCCACACTAGAACTGAACATTGAATGTACACAAAGGGATTTACATGACAATCCCTAAATGTCTGTAGGACAAGCCACAATGTGTGTGTGAGAGAGAGAGAGAAAGAGAAAGAGAGAGAGAGAGAGAGAGAGAGAGAGAGAGAGAGAAAGAGAAAGAGAGAAGTGATAAGAAGAGGAATGGTACCTGCTAAAGAGGCAGGCTATGGAAGGGGGAAAGAATTTGGGGACATTGGTGGCAGGATTAGGACACCAGTGGAAGGACGGGTGCTGGAAAAATGTATGACTGAAACCCAATCAGGAACATCTTTTACAGCAGCACCGGGGCTTCTGGCTCTCGTTACCGCGGCGCCGGGGACCTTGGGATGCCGGGGACAGGCGGGAGGGGCCGGCCCCAGGAACATCTTTTTAATTATATATCGCACAGTGGTATAATAAAAAAAAAAATACAACAAATAAAATTAAGATTGTGGCCAAGGGGCCCAAGCAATAGCACAGCGGGTAAGGTGTTTTCCTTGCAAGCGGCCGACCTGGGTTTGACTCCCCGGCATCCCATATGGTCCCCTGAGCTCCGCCAGGAGTAATTCCTGAGTGCAGAGCCAGGAGTAACCCCCTGGGCATTGCCGAGGTGTGACCCCAAAAAAAAGCAAAAAAAAAAAAAGATCGTTGCCAGATAGTCCAGGAGTGAAGGTGTTTACCTTGCATGACCCCAGTTCAATCCCTACCACCACTTATGGTCCCTCAAGCACTCGCAGGAGTGGCCTTGAACAGAGCCAGGAGTCAACCCTAAAGCACAGTTGGTATTGCTTCAAAACCAACGACAGAGAACAGTTGGGGAAGCTAAACTGCTGCCTCCTAGATTTTCAGAACTTCAGCTAGACAGCTAAGAATTACTTTCTGTTGTTTTGGGATAGTACATGGCAGTGCTTTGAGGGGCCAGTGGATGTTCAGGTGTGAACTCAGGGCTCTCACGGGCAGAGATGCTCACAGCACAACTCTCGCTTTCACCAGCTCTCCAGCACCACCACATCTGTCAGATTCTCTGAGTGCCTGGCTGAAAGTGAGGCCCCGACAATTGGATGAACTCAGCAGTTTAGAAGCCAGAAGCGACAGGAGCCAGCTCTTCCCCCCCTTCCTGGTCTGCACACCTAGGAGCTGGGGAGTGACTGGAAACGGGCCCAACCTCCCCAGGGCTGGAATCCCAGGACTGGGATACTCTGACATCCTGAGGCATCCCAGAGGCAGTTCTGTGGCTTTCTGCTCCTTGGAGCTCAGCTTCTCTGCAGACTGCACTCTTGAGCTCATTGCCTGCATTTGTAGGTTCCCTGATCTCACTCTCCCGCAGCTCTTCAATACTTTGAAAAATTAATGGGCTGTATGAGACCCTGATCTGCTCTCGCTTCCTAAAATGACGTTCCTACACTGACCAAACCTTTACTATCACTGACACTAGAAACTAGTCATGACTTTGAACTGAAAACTGGGAAAAATGGGTTTTCGTTTCACCATATACTACTTGGCACTAAGAAAACTTTTGCTGTATTCTATGGAACAGCTCTAATGTACTCAGAACTATAGCCGTGATATTATTATATTATTATTTTTTTATCTTGAGCCAAAGAAACAGAACGCATACTCAGAACTATAGCTGTGATATTATATTATTATTATTATTATTATTATTATTATTTATCTTGAGCCAAAGAAACAGAACGGAGAGGAATATGGGGTGGAGCAAGGAAAGCCTCTTTAGCAAGTGGGGCTGGGAAAACTGGACAGCTACATGCAAAAAATGAGGAAGACACTTGCCTCATGTGGCCAACCCAGGTGCAATCCCCAGAACCACATATGGTTCCATTACTACCACCACAAAAATTGGAACACATTCAAAAGAACAAAAACAACCAGTGCTGGCATGGATGTGAGAAAGGGACTCTAATTTGCTGGTAGGAACATGACTGGTCAAAATTTTTTTGGAAAACAGTATGGATATTCCTCAAAAAAAAAAAAAAAAATTGAGCTCCCATTTGACCCAGTAATATTACTTCTGGAAATATAACTATCACTATCTTCCCGTTCATCATTTATTTGCTCGAGCAGGCACCAGTAACATCTCCATATGTCCTGTCTCATGCTAGTAGAACCCAAGGGCATCTGCTTGCTCCAGGAACATAAAGAGCCTCCTACTTACTGGTATTTGGCATATCAAGTGACACGGGCAGCTTGCCAGGCTTGCCGTGTGGGTGGCATACACTATCACTAGAAATATAACTAGGGGCCCAAAAACACACAGCAGAAACACCATCTGCACCTCTACCTTGACTTCAGCACTATTCACAAAACCATAAACTGGAAACAACCTGAGTGCCCAAGAACAGATGACTGGATAAAGAAACAATGGTACATCTATGCAATGGAATACTATGCAGCTGTTAGGAAAACTGAAGTCATGAAATTTGCCTATAAATGGATGGACATGGATAATACCATGCTGAGTGAAATGAGTTAGAATACAGAATGACTGCATTAGTCTACGGCCATACCACCCCTAAAACGCCCAATCTCGTCAGAATGACTGCATTAATTTGTGGGATATAAGAAATAGCATGAATAATGGTCTATTACACAGTGATTCAATTTAAAAAAGAATCTGGTTACAAAGCTTGGGGATAACACAGGGGGTAGAATGCTTGCCTTAAGGTTCTATCCCTAGCATACCAAATGGTTCCAGGCACATCGTCTGGAGTGACTCCTGAGAGTAAACTCTTAAGCATTGTCAGGTGTGCCCCTTCCTCACCCCCCTCAAATAATCTGATTAAAAATCATAATCAGAAGCCTCAAGAGATAGTACAGTGGAGAGGGCTCTTGCCATGCACAGGGTCAACCCAGGCTGAATCTCTGCCTACTCCTACCATGACTGATCCCTGAGTGCAGAGCCAGGAGTAAGCCCTGAGCACCTAGCCTCACCCCTCCCACCCTGGTGTGGCCAAAATAATAAAAAAGAGAGAGAGAATCCACCAATCTTCCCTGCTTCGTTCGGGTCAGGCCTAGCACCCAACTCCAGTTACCTATGGCCGTGGGGATCAGTCTTGAGGGATTTTTTAGTCTGAAAGAGCACAATGGTCTTAGAGAAAGCACCTCAGAAATACCTGAGGGCATTTTAAAGCTTGCCTTAAGTCTGTAAGGTTTAAATTATAAATATTCCATTTAGAAAACTGGTACAGTTTAAAAACCACCTTTAAGGGTACCTTTAATTAAAATCTGATAAGAGGGCGGGGGCGGGGGCGTTTGGGTGTGGGGGGCCGCCTCCCCCCCCCCCTGGCTCCCCTCCCCCCCCCCCCCCCCCCCAAAAATTCATTTAAGTTCTGAACAGAATGAATTTCTTGGAACAGTCCCATTTATAATCCAAATTTCTTTAAACAACTCAAGTACATTCAGAAGATATTTTTCTTTGAAACAGAACTTCAGATGCTCACACCAACGGGCAGAACCTTTCCAAGCGCTTCATTCTTATATATACAGTAAGTTAATTGCACAACGACTACCCAAGTTCTATCTAAAACTTTTCAACACTGTTGCAGGCTTAGTAACATTCCAAATCTTTGAACTGAAAATCCCACATCTGGAAATGCAGGGTTCAAGTTAGAACCCTAAGGCTATGTGATATGCCAATTCTAGTTAAATACTTTAATAGCAAATACTGGTCCCAAAGAATAAAAAAATGGTAACACGGCTGTTGAACTTCATACCAAGGCTGCTGTGGTTATGACTGTTTCCCAGTCTTCATGAAACATTGTAACTCAACACATTTCCTCTGGGAACAGCAGTGACACTTGGTTGGGGGAATGAGTCATGGGCCCTAGCAGGGAGGCAGCTCAGGATTGTGGATGATAGGAAAGGCTGGCTGGGGGCCTCTCGGGTGACCCACCCCCAACATTCGAGAGCTGGTGAGAATCAGACGAAGAACAGGAAACCCTGGTCACACGTGACATTTGATAGACAGTAATACTGGACAGGATTTCAATGTATAAATTTTTTACTAGTATACAAATTATCAGCATACTTAAGAAGTTAAAAATGTATAAACTTTTAAATATAAAAGTTACTTAAAATAAATTAACCCTTTTCAATATGAAGATAGTTCTCCATTTCACTAATTTCCCAGGGAAACGGATTTCTGGTTTCAGACAAGCCATTGTGCTGCATGATTATTTAAATCATTTCATGAGGGTCCCGTGGCCCTGTTTTTTGAGCCTGTGCCTGACCCATACATCACAGAAGTAGCCTACATTTTCTGCTTTAAAAAAAAAAAATCCAAATTCACAGAACTGAACTTTTGAGAGTACAACTACAAAATCTTCATTTGACTAAGAGTGTATTTCCTCACAGGCTATTAACTACTTAAGGTGGGAGAGGAACCGGAAAAGATAGGAGAGGTAGCAATATAAAAATCAATAGCTCATGTCTATCCATCAGGAATTCATACATTTCAGAAGACCAAGAAGAAAACAAGAGTTAAAAGAAAACAAAAAACCAGCAAGTCTGGCCTGCGGTTCTGAACACCAAGAGGTAGGGGTGGGGTTGGAGGTACCTAAGTACAGATCAAAGGGAAATCATTTCCAAGGTACAGGTCACCGCGAGACACATTCAAAAGGTTAAGTCTATTTGTTACCAGAGAAGTGTTGATCTGAAAACCAGGTAGAAAAAGCTGTGTTAGGGCCACAGCAACATTATATGGGCAAGGTTCTCGTCCTGCATGTAGCAGACCTGGGTTTGATCTTCACCATGACCTATGCTCCCAAGCCTCCCAGGGAGTGGATCCCTGAGCACAGAACCAAGAGTAAGCCCTGAGCACAGCAGGGGGTGGGTAAAAAAATCAAAAAAGTAGTCATGAAGAAAGGGAAGGAGGGGCCGGAGCAGTAGTCCAGCAGGTAGGGTGTTTGCCTTGCATGTGTCCGACCGGGTTCGGTCCCCGGCATCCCATATGGTCTCCCAAGCACTGCCAGGAGTAATGCCTGAGTGCAGAGCCAGGAGAAACCCCTGAGCACCACCGGGTGTGACCCAAAAAGCAAAAAAGGAAAAAAAAAAAAGAAAGGGAAGGAGACTGGCTGTTTGTTTACTAAGGGGAAGGAAAATCCACAACCCAGTAAATTAACCCAGTCTTAGATACAAATCATGTCCTGATTAGGATCTCCAAAATTACAGAGATGAAAAGAAAACCTAGGGTGGAAAGCACAAGTTTTCGGTATCTAATTTGCCTCCCTCACGCTCTGAATACATGTCCTAGTCCTGTCAGTTATCCCAGCTGGCCACTGGCCACACTCGAGGCTGACAGTCCTAAGGCCAGCAGAGGCAGTCAAGTGACCTAGGACAAACGAGTGTGAGGGGGGGGAGACATGCTCAGCCGGAGACCCCAGGGCACAAAGCAGGAGTGAAGAAAGTTTATTTGTTGTCGCCATCTGTTCATTTGCTGGTGTTCTTCCGCAGGATAGAAGTGAAAACTCAAGCTCTGCTCCTTGGGCTGAACTCCCCGCAAAGCCCTCTCGGGCATTCCCAATGCCTGCCCCGCTGATGACACAGGGCCTTGCTGCGCCGAGATTAGTGTCAGCTTGTCCAGGGAGACAGATCACCGACGGACAATTCGATCTTCTGGCAGAAGATAGGATAAAATAATTCAAAATATCTCATGGAAACCATGTCTTAAAACATGTGTTTTAAACATAATTTTTGTCTCTTTCATAAAATGGCTTCTGTGAACAGCATTTATACTCTATCAGGAAGATTCTCCTTCCCACAGTTCAGAGTCAGGAGTTCTCAGGTGGCTCACCAGACGGCCACTAGGCCTCGATCTTCCTGTTGTCCAGAAGGCCGTCGGGTGCTCCCTGAAGCACAGAAACGCTTTCCTTCCTCGTCATGGTGGCAAACAGCATATCCATCATCCCCAAGGTTTCCAGAAGCTCTCTCTGGTAATCAATCTCCTTCTCTACCAGTCCTTGGAGTAACAGGAACTTCTTATCAACTACAGGTGACTGACCAATCACAGGCAGATAGATATCTAGAAAAGGAAAACAGAAACACATGAACAAACACTTTCTTCCATACAACCAATGGACAGCAACATTTAGAAAAACATGCAATGTTATATGCAGACTTGGAGAAGTACATTTTACAGTTAATTTATCACTAACATAAAGTAGTTCATCTGAATAAACATATTCCAAAAAGAAATAATTACAGAAAGTACTATGAATGTTCTTTCGTTTCCCACTAAAAAATCATGGGCCCTGCTGGTGTTTAAGAAAAAAAATTAAATTATAACTACTCCTAGGGCCGAGCAATAGCACAGCAGATAGGGCCTTTGCCTTGCACACAGCCGACCTGGGTTCAATCTCCGGCATCCCATATGGTCCCCCAGGCACTGCCAGGAGTAATTCCTGAGCAAGGAGCCAAGTGTGCCAACCCCCTGAATGTCGCCGAGTGTGACCCAGACAGCAAAATAAACAAATAGATAGAAAAATTAAATGAATGAATGAATAGATTTAGAAAAAGTGTCAGTAAAAAATAACTAAAAATCAAAAAAGTTTTTAAATGCATCAGTTTAGGAACTGTCGCAATAGTACAGCAGGCAGAGCACTTGGCCTGCACGAAGCCAACCCCTGTTCAATCCCTAGCACCACGAATGGCCCCCTGAGCCCCACCAGGCAGAGCACATGGCCTGCACACAGCCAACCTGTTCGATCCCCAGCACCCTATACAGCCCCTGAGTCCACCAGTCACGGCTTTGCCTGCACGAGCTGACCCCTGTTCAATCCCCAGCACCACATACGGCCCCGGAGCCCACCAGGAGCAAACCCTGAACCCAGAGCCAGGAGTAAGTCCAGAGCACTGTGGGGTGTAGGACGAAATATCAAAAATAAATAAATTCATGGACATTCCTCCAAAGACTAGAAATTGAGCTCCCTTTTGACCCAGCCATACCACTCCTGGGAATATACCCTGGGAAGCCAAAAACACACAGCTGAAACACAATCCGCACTTTTATTTTCATAGCAGCACTATTCACAATAGCCAGAACCTGGAAATAACCAGCATGCCCGAGAACTGATGACTGCATAAAGAAACTGTGGTACATCTACACAATGGAATACTATGAGCTGTTAGGAAAAATGAAGTTATGAAATTTGCCTATAAATGGATGGACACGAAAGGATCATGTTGAGTGAAATTAGTCAGAAGGAAAGAGAGAGACATAGAATGACTGCATTTATTTGCATGACATAAATATATCAGGTGGTCTTACCAAAAGTGGAAATTACCGCAAGCGTGAGGGAGTCAGAGGTTAGGTAAGACAGAGAAGGGAACATGTGTGAATAAATGTTGAAAGGGCTAATATCAACATAGAACTGAGCACTAAATACAGGCAAAAAAAATGCACATGATGGCTTCCAAGTGTATGTAGTGCAACCCACAATGTGTAGGAGAAGGAAGGGAGAGAGAGGGAGAAAGAAAAGAGATAAAGAACCTGCCATTTAGGCAGGTTATGGGAGGGGGGAGGGAACTGGGGACACTGGTGGTGGGAAATGGGCACTGGTGGAGGGCGGGTGCTGGAACACTTTTGTGACCAAAACCTCCAAACATGAACAACGTTGTAATTGTATATCTAACGGTGGTATAATAAAATCTTTAATTAAATAAATAAATAAATTAAAAAAATAAAGGAATGCATCAATTTATTGTTACTCTTGATTTTATCCATGAATGCTCTTAATGGAAACACTGAAACATTATTTTAATCCATTTGATGTCTGTATTAGATTTCATGATTTGGCGTCTCTACTCTTGCAAAAGACTAGGGTTTATCAAGGTTTAACTACTCACCAATAATGATTTCAGCAGCACTGATCAAGACAGGGGCAAATCTTGGTTGAGAGAGATTCCTACAAAGCAAAAATTGTTTACTAGAAATTTGCTCACTTAAATGATTTTTTGGGGGGGTAAATATTTTTTATCATGAATCACCATGAATTTGAGTCATTCAGTGTTCCTAACACCTGTCCCTTCCCGCTGCACATTTCCCACCACCAATGCCCCCAGTTTCCCTTCCACCCCCCCCCGCAGTCCCTTACAATCTTTAAAGCAGATTCACTATGGCCAGAGCAATAGTCCAGCAGGGAAGGTGTTTGCCTTGCACACGGCGAGCCCAGGTTCAATCCCCCGCATCCCATATGGTCCCCCAAGCACCGCCAGGAGTAATTCCTGAGTGCAGAGCCAGGAGGAATTCCTGAGCATGGCCCAGTGTGCCACAAAAAGTGAAAAAAAAAAAAAAGAGAGATTTACTAAATTGTTCTGTTGGTTCTCTATAAAGTTCAAAACTAAAATTAGATGTCTCCTATCAAGAAACAAAGAATTTCCATACATGCCAGCAACAGGAAAACATATGGTATCAGGGACAGTGACAAGAAAACATACCCTATCAGGGACAGCCACAGAAACATACAGTATCAGGGAAAGCCACAGGAAAACATACAGTATCAGAGATAGTGACAGGAAAACATACAGTATCAGAGACAATGACAGGAAAGCATACGGTATCAGGGACAGTGACAGGAAAGCATACCGTATCAGGAAGTTGAGGACGCGGCTGATCTCCTTCTCATCCCGCCCAGCGAGGGCATTGGCCAGGACCCCTCTCCGATTCAGCTCCTTGATGATGGAAACCGTAACCCTCAGGGGTCTTTATGGTACAGCTGGGCTAGAGAACATTCCAGAGCCAAAACGCACAGAAAACAAAGAACAAAGAAAACTATTGTTAGCAGTATTATGAAACACAGTACTTCAATAGGAAAATTTTTACATTTTTATAAACTCTTTTAGGGGCCGGAGCGATAGCCCAGCGGGTAGGGCATTTGCCTTGCACGCAGCCGGCCTGTGCCGGCCAGGGTTCGATCCCGGCATCCCATATGGTCCCCGAGCACCGCCAGGAGTAATTCCTGAGTGCAGAGCCAGGAGTAACCCCTGAGCATTGTCGGGTGTGACCCAAAAAAGCAAAAAAAATAAAAAAAATTTTAAAAAAAAAGTCTTAAATAATATAGCACAAGAGAAAAAAAAAAAAACAAGTGTCCTGGAGCTAACAATAACCAACTTTATAGAGGGTTTTATCTACATAGCTTGAGTAACAGTAATGCGTAAGACAAGCAATAAGATGATTCCTTTCAAAGTTCCTTGGGACCAGTGAGATAGTCCAAAGGGGAGGATGTTTGGCTTGCACGCTGGTGACCCAGATTCAATCCCCCATAGTCCCTGAGCACTACCAGGATTGATTCCTGAATGCAGATGCAGATTCAGCAGTAACCCCTGAGCATTGCACGTGTGGGCCCTAACACCAAAAAACATAAAATTATATTTAAAATATGTTCCTTAAATACTGTCAACAGTATCCATGTGCCTGGTTTTGATCACAGGGAAACGCTATATACAAGTGTGTGTGTGGCCCAGGGGCAATGTAGGAAATCACTGTACCCTCCCTGCATTCTGAAACAACAGATCAGGTGTGTAGATATACATAAGGCTCCTCGCTCACCTCGAGAACTCTATCAAGCGCCTTAGATATCCGAAAATTTTTCAGATCCTTGTCATACAATTCTAGGTGTTTCTTTGATGGCCTGTTTATCAAAAATATCATCCTATATTGAAAAAATAAATTAACACAGAAAAATCAGTTACTACATAGTTTCATCCAACTTTCACAGTGATTTTTTAAACTACAGGTGAGCCCTGATATAGTATAAATAATGTCATATGCCCATTATGTTAATCAAATAAAAATGCAATGTCTTCATACAATGGATACACAATGCTTCAATTCTGGGCAAATATCGTTCATTTCTTTACGTGTGAGCCACGTGAAAAAAAAAAAACACCAGCGATGCTGTGGATCCCAGCCCACACTGAGCTGCAAAAAGACAATCAGCTTGTGTGTCAAAACCATTATTCTGAACATAGCAAAGCATTGTAACATTGTTATGGTTCAGAGTAGAAGCTAATCTTTATTTCTTATTACTTATTAATACTGTTCTAAAAGTAGGAATCGAGATGTAAATCCAGTGGTAGAGAAAACCAAAATACAAAGTTAAACAGTCATGCAAACTACATTTCCAATAATATAAACAGAAGGAGGAACTGGCGAGCCTAACAAATTTAACTTCATAAAAATAGACGAGGGGCTGGAGTGATGGTGCAGCGGGGAGGCATTTGCCTTGCACAAGGCTGACCCGGGTTCCATTCCCAGCATCCCAACATGGTCCCCTGAACACCGCCAGGACTAATTCCTGAGTGTAGAGCCAGGAGGAACCTCTGAGCATCACTGAATGTGACCCAAAAAGCAAAAAAATAAAAAAAAATTCATTAAAAATATATGAAAAATACCCGTTGCTTCATGTAATTTTTTCCCTTTAATAAAGGTTCGCACGCAGGCCTCCTTCTCCTGGGAAGTGACTCCTTGGTTTCGGATTTCCGGTGCTTAACACTTAGTATCCCATTGGTCATCCCCACAACAATTGTCTCATCTTCATGCTACAACAGAAAGAGAAACAAGTGAGTCTGTTTATAATTTGTAGTATTTCCTCAAAGTAACATTCAAAACCTGTTCACACTTTCAAAGTGTCCCTAATAATGGCCTATGCAGAGAGCAACATTTTCCCTCTAAGATATAATATCACATTGACAGATTTATTACACCTGCTATAAAATATCACAGGCTAGGGACACATAACAATACACAGTTGATAACATCTTGAGACACTTGGAAAGTCACTTTTTTCTGCATCCTCTAATAAAAAAAAAGAATACATGGCAGTAGGACTTTCCACAGTCTTGCCAATTTAATATTTTGTTATTCTCTCAATTCCAATTTCAATACTGTACTCAAATCCTCCTCCCCTCAATTACAAAGATAACCTTAGAAACAGTGATCAACAGTGCCTGCAACACTGGAGCTTCACAGCAGGTGTGACCTAGCTGGAACTCAATATTAAGTTACTGGCACAAGTCAGACATCTTAATAAGCATTTGAGTGTTTCACTCAAACTCAATTACCAAAGAAAATATGAAGAAGGCAAAAAGAAAATATGACTTGTTCAAATACAGAGCCCAAACATTCATCTGCGTCATTTAATGGGCAAGAACAGAGTGAAAGAGTGCTATAAAACAGCTGAAATTACTTACCGCAAGGGCAAGACTCAAAATTGAAGCCGCATAATCAAAACTATGGACTACTTTGTAGGAAGCTGTGCTATACACTTTCACTTTCCTAATAAAGAAAAAAATTTCATCATAAGTCATGTTGGAAATGATCATAGAATGTAAAATTTGTATTAGTTAAAAACTCAATATATGTATAAAAATATCACACAACAGTGAAGAAAAACAGATCAGCAATGTTGAGCACAAGTGACTTAACCTCTGCCCCTTTTATTTTTTGATGCTTAGGAATTACTCCTAGCGGTGCTCAGGGGACCATATGGGATGCTAGGGATTGAACACGAGCAAACACCCTCCCCGCTGTACTATCGCTTAGGGCCCAAGTCCCTTTTTAAAACATCGTTATTGAGAGTAAAGAAAAAGCGTAATGGCTGCATTGGACACAAGAGCAGGACTCTGGGCGTCAGCTGAACGGACACCACAGCAAGGGGCTGATGGTGCACTGTGAGCACCCAGCGGCCTCCATAACTCGCCTCACGGGTGCCAGCAACACGCCACCTGGTTGGGGCTGGGATCACAGCAACGATCTCTCTAAAAACACTTCGGGAGTCAAAGATCGCTCCTGCTGGAAAAGCTGCACACACAGCCAGCAGACACATACAAACACCAGCTCGTGGCATTTCCTACATACTAGAATAAATTCCTTGGTGTTAGAAATATGTTTGATATAAAATAGACATTTACTTGTAAATAGGCCTGTTGCAAAGCAACAACTCCCAAAAAACCCCTGAGTATCACCAGGTATGACCCAAAACGCCAAAAAATAAAAACAACCAAAGAAAGAATCTAAAGGTCGGAGCAACAGTCCAACGGGTAGGTGTTTGTTTGCCTTTCGCACAGCCGACCCAGGTTTGATCCCCAGCATTCCAAATGGGCCTGAGAGCAGAGCCAGGAGTAACCTCTGAGCATCACCAGATGTGGTCCAAAAAAAGCCAAAAAAAAAAAAAAAAAAAAAAAAATATATATATATATATATATATAAAGAAAGAATATAAGGTAGAATATATATATAAAATTCTTAAATATTTTTAAATCCACAACATGAATTTTAAGAGAAACACATAGCTTATTTCAAAAGATTAATCTAAATAGTTAAGAAAAACTTTCCTTAAGTACAGAAGTTCAAACAAGAAGGGCCCAGGAAACATACAGTGGTGCCAGACAGTTGCCTTACGAGCCCCTGGGGCTGCTACGTGTGCCCACACCATCCCGGCAGCTCTGCTGTTTGAGCACCTGAGTCACAAGCAAGCACGCTGTGTACAAGCTACTGAGTCCCACAGTCAGGCAGGGCGAAGTTCCTGAGTTCCAGCACCATGACCGTGTGCCTGAAGGGACAGAGTGAGCCCTGGGGAAGCAGACACCCACTCGTGGAAGTAGCACGAGCCACAGGGAGGGGCACAGGCAAGTGTGCGCAAGGCCCCATCAACATGGCATCAACAACCACCTCGAGGGGAAAGCCATAAATCATTTCCAAGGAGAAAGGCAGTTCGCTATACCAAAGGGTCCAAAGCAGATTCAGCACAGCAGGTTTATTTGTTCCCCACTGGAGAGCGTTTTGGTAGTACAGGTAGCTTGGCACAAACCCTGCTCAAATGGCTCATTTGCACACAAATTGCAGGCACATCGCACTTGCACAGGAGCACCGACAAGGAGGGACCCAACATGCTCACCTGTCCAAGGAGCCCGAGAGCAGCCTCTGCCCAGAGCTGCTCAGACACAGGCACGTCACAGTCTTGTGGTGGTTCTTCAGAGACACCAGCAACTGCCCTCCCCTTCAGCATGTCCCACACTTTCACGTAACGACCCCCTGGGGAGAAACAAACGCTGGTCTGACATTCCTGAAGGTGGGAAATCCTCAAGGCATGGAAAAGCATCTTCCCGGACACCTCACGGCAGGTGTGGCGAGGCGTTCCGAGCCAAGACACCCATTTTCGGTTCTGGCTCCCCACTGACTGGGTGCACAATCAGAGTTACAGTCAACAAATTTCAAATGTGTGGAGCTAGTACAGCAGGTGAGCTGCCCGCCTTGCTCGGAGCTAACCCTGGTTCAAGTCCCAGCACCCGTATGGGCCCCCAAACACCACTAGGAGCAACCAATGCCAGTGTAGCCCAAAAAGAAAAAAAAAAAAAAAAATCCCTATCTGTAAAATACGAAGAACTGCCTGGTGAAATTAAAAGATAAACTAAAATATATTTTATTACAAAGTGGTTCTTCCAAAGGAATTTTGTACAGTCATGAAATAATGTAGATCTTACTTCCTGAAGATTTTGTAAATCCCAACAAACCAAAAAACTAAAGTCCCTGATTTTAGCACAAAGTGTTAGAAGTTTCCATAGAAGTAATCAAATGCAAAAGAGGATGGCGGAAAGCTAAGCTCGGAAGGTCATTTAGCGCTGTGCCTTTGACCAATTAGTTAAGACATTTATGGCCTAGCTTCAGAAGAGAAAATGCCTATATTGGAGGTTCAGCTGGACAACTGGAGGCAACATGCATTGCCCTGCACACCTTTGCAACATCGCCCTGCACACCTTTGCATTATGCTCTGCAGGTACTTAACAGGCCAGAAGTGCTTACCTGTCCCACTGTCAACTGAGCAAAAACTTAAAATACGCAATCTATGTGCACAGCAATAAATTTTCATAAAAAGCAACAGATAAGAAATTTGGTTCACACATGAGTATCTAACTCATGACCAAAATCTACTGATAAGAGCAAAAGAAATTACCTACCTGCCGACACCAGGAGACCCCCAGAGGGAAAGAGCAGGACACTCTCCACCGGCTGCCCGTGCTCCACCCGACAGGGCGCTCTGGCTGGCCCGTGCATCGAACAGCCTCAGAGTGTGATCATAGGAGCCTGAAATGCCAACATGGGCACTTTGAGTTTTATCGTTAAAATAAGGCTGTATGTGGGGACTGGGAGGGTATCCTGTGTGTGTGTGGGGGGGTGTCTGTGTACGTGAGTGTCTCTGTGTGTGTGCTATGTCTGTCTGTGTATGCATGCATCTGTGGATCTGGGTGTCTCCATTGCACTGACACAGACTGAACTGACTGTTCTTTGTTTCAGCCTCCAGAGGCCCAGGAATACCAGGATAACAAACTCATCCACAGTTCTGACAATTGTCGAGACAACTTGATATTTTCAAACACATTTGTAGGACTGGAGGAACAACTGCCAAAAGAAAATTCTAACTAAAGAGAAATATATCTCTCTTTTTTTTTCATTCATTGACAATTTTATTTCTCTGCAAGCATTCTAGTGGATGTTTTTCTCTTCCTCCATTTTTAAGACATTTATGCTTATTAAAACGTGACTTACAAAGTCCTTTATAATACAGTTGCTTCAGGCATATAATGTTCCAAGACCAATCCCACCATCAGTGTGGCCTTCCCTCCTTCAGTGTCTCCAGTTTCCCACCCCTGGGCAGCTTCCACACTAGAATTCTGCCATACCAAGAGTCCCAGCTCACAGCTCCTGACTGCACACCACCACACCATCACAGGTACAGTGATGTACAGGCTGACAACTCCGGGCCTTCTGAGAAGGGGGTGGAAGAATCCCCCTCTCATCCAACTAGGTCTGGCAGCCTCCAAATTCAGAAATGCAACCTTGATTAAAAAGTTTTAAGCTCCTTTATGCCAAAGAGTAAGAAAGCAAAATGTCACAATAAAACTACCAACTTTTTGATAAAACTATCAGAAATCAGCTAGAACTTTCGACTCTTTGCTAGTGATCAGGGCATATGGGCTACATACCCAGGAACACCGGGTAGCCCTAAGCCTTCCCAGGTGCAGACTGGAGATCTGCACACTGCTGGGGTGGCCCAGGTCAACCCGAGCACCACAGGAACTGAGCAGCGCAATAATCTGTCTTTGCCTTCACCTATCAATCTGGTTGGCTGAGAATCACTGGTGGGGACCCCAGGCCTTCTGAGCATCGTCTGGAAGCACCCCAAGCCCTCCACTGAAAAAAAACAGAAGAGTTTACTAACCTGTTACAAAAAGATCAGGGTTGAGTTTGCTGGCACAACCGCACCTCACATAATCAGTATGTTCTCTGAATGTCAGGATTTCTTTGGCATTTGGAATATCCCACAGTTTTACTGTATAATCATCAGCCCCAGAAACTATGTGGTATTTGTCAGCTGTAAAATCAACTGTATGAACTGCCCTGAAAGATCAAGAACCAAAATATTCAGGAGCAAGGAAAGAATGTTTTGTCTCTTCTACCAATAGCACATTCCTTTTCCCCCCAAATAGCAAACAAGAAAGCAGCTCAGTTTTATAGAAAGAAATCAAAAGACAAAAAGAAAGCCTTTACAGTCAGTTCCCAAGCTAAACCTGAGATGTCTGATTATCCCGGTACTATGAAATTCATAATGCTACTGAATAATTTTAACTATTTTCTAATAGTTAACAATTCCACTAAGTGGCTGAACGCAAGTGAATGTTCTAAATTTTAGACAAAGACTAAGGCCAAAGCACCATGAACGCACCTAATCTCATCTGACAATACACCAAGAACAGCACCCTGGGAACATTACGCTCAGGTCCTGTGGGACTGGGGTGCTCCCAGACTGCACCCAGAGTGCTCAGAGGACCATGTGATCCTGAGGGTCAAAGCGGGGTTGGCCACATGTCAGACATATGTCTTAAGCCCTATACACTCCCTCCAGTCTCACTTCCATAATACTAAACTTACAGCAAAATTCCCAAATTAGGGGCCGGAGCAATAGTCCCGCTGGTAGGGCATTTGCCTTGCACGCGCCGACCCATGCCAACCCGGGTTCGATTCCCAGATCCCATATGGTCCCCCGAGCACCGCCAGGAGTAATTCCTGAGTGCAGAGCCAGGAGTAACCCCTGAGCATTGCTGAGTGTGACCCAAAAAAGAAAAAAAAAATTCCCAAATTATACTGGCAATCTGGAAGCAACACGCAATATAAAATTGCCATGGCCATTCATATACCAACGGGCAAAGCACTAAATCTAAGGAGAAAGAAAAATTCATCTTCTCACAACTTCAACATTAGAACTGAGAATTTAATGAAGTGTTTAATTTTATTTATTTTTTTTTTTTTGCTTTTTGGGTCACACCCGCGATACTCAGGGGTTACTACTGGCTCTTTGCTCAGGAATCACTCCTGGCGGTGCTCGGGGACCATATGGGCTGCCGGGGATCGAACCCAGGCCAGCATAGGCCGACCACGTGTAAGGCAAACGCCCTACCCCTCTGGGCTATCACTCCAGCCCCTAGAGTGTTTAAGAGTTCTTACAGTTAGGGACTGTCTTTACAAAGTCAGTGGGTCACGCCAACCAAGCCATAAAGCCACTGAGCAGTGCTGAAAGCAATGGTACATGTCCCCAAATAAATTTGTACAGTCAATTCCAAAACGTTACCCCAATTCCAAAGAAGTCCTGAGCCCTGGAAACCGGGAATAGTTCCTTATTTCAACAGTTTTCAAACAGTCAGGAGCGGTACACAAGGACTCAGATTTTTAACAAATTCTCTCATTAGTAAAATAAGAAAATGTGTATTGAAACATAATTTAAAGATGTGAGGGTACAGAAAAGGAGAAGACCAAGTTTGAAAGAGAACACAGGCTTCTCCAAAGAGGAAACCGGTGAGCAAAGATACATCAAGACGAGCAAGTAAGACCAGAGTTCAAGGCAGGACACGTTAAATGCTAAACTGTCTTTTCACTTCACTTGATCACTTGACATCCCATTATTCATTGAATTGCTCAAGCGGGAGCCACTAACGTTTCCATTTGACCCTATCACGTGCCAATGTAGCCCAATGACATCTGCTTGCTTCAGGAATATAAAGAGCCTCAAACCATTCATTCATTCAAGACCTTGACGAAGAAGTCTGACCATCTTGTAGGTGGGCGGCCACATGATCATTTGACTACCCGTAGGATCCAAACCAGTAATAAACTGTCTTTTAATTAAAAAAAAAAAAAAAAAGCACAGCCCAGAAAACAGAGTTTAGAACAAAACCAAATGTCTCTTACTTTGTGTGACCTTCAAACTGCCTAAGTGGAGCCCTTCCACTTATATCAAAAGCTGAACGCCCCGCCTTCACAGCCAGCCACAAGAAGTCTGCCATCCTGCCGGAAAGTAGCGCAGTACGCCGTGTCTTTAAAGCGGAAAAGGTTTTTATAGGTTCTTGAGAATATCGGCCATAAATGTGAATCTACAGCAAGATAAAAAAAATTATTTTTTAAGGTGCCGTTTTCCACCAGATGAGTGAAGGTCAGAGTGAATAGTAAACATAGAAAAGAAAACTCAATGTTTCATAGTTTCATATATTTACCCTTGATGAAGCTGTGACCGCATAATTATATGGAGGCTGGGAGGAAAAGTCAACTTTGGACACTGCTCCAAACTCCTTAATCTGAACAGGGGCCTTAATGAAAAAGAATACAAAGTATTAACAGATGCAACTGGGAGCGCGGGCTCCCCGCGTGCCGGGAGCGGTTCCCTTCTACCCCGCCGGGCGAGGACGGATGAAAACTCGGAATCCGGTGCAGTTTTAAAAGGCTTTACTTATCACAGGTTCAGGCATCAAATCAGCAAAGGAAAACCCGATGCTTAGGATTCCAGGCTGGGAACCCCAGCCACGTGTAGGCCAAGATGGCGACCACCACGTGTAAAAGCTTCCAAGCAGGGCGTGACGGCGTCACGCGAGCAAGAGCCCCCAAAGAAGCGCGTGGAGAGTGAAACCGGCTAGTTTATACCCCTGCAACTCAGCCTTCCTCCCATTGTTATGGAAAGCAGGGGAGGGTCCAATGCCCTTAGGTAATCCCTCCCTGCTCTCACCTAGGGCCTTTACTGTGCTAATGTTTTGAGCCAAATGCAGTGGCCCTAAAGGAGTC
This sequence comes from Cryptotis parvus, assembly GCA_021461705.1. NCBI lineage: Eukaryota > Metazoa > Chordata > Mammalia > Eulipotyphla > Soricidae > Cryptotis > Cryptotis parvus. Next base: position 27,753 of record JAJIBD010006769.1, on the reverse strand, counting down.
CTGCAACACAACTGGGAACATCTACTGAAGTATTACAACATTTCTTAGGGATCATTTGCTTTCCTAATAACCTATACAAGTCTGTGTAAAAGCAGACGGAGAGCAGGAAACTGACCACGTGCCATCACCCAGGCTCTATATCCATGCTGAGTTACCGTGAATAAGGACGTGCTTATTCACTCTTGCCCCTTTCTACTCAACAGTTTTTTGTGATTACTGGATCAAATATCACTATAACTACACCAGCATACATTTAAACATGGGACGCTGAATGCAAGGCACATACATGCGCCAGCATACACACACGCATCACGCAGATACACACACACCCGCGCTACACACCGCCGCCGCCGCTCCCACGCCGCACGCTCCGTTGTGCACCCACGCACGCGAGACACACACACCGCAGACAGCACACACACACACACACACACACCCTTTACCACCTACTTACCTTGTAGTTATTCCAGTACAGTGTATCTTGGGTGATTTTTTCACCAAGTACTGGATATGTTTGGATAGCTGCAGGCTTATAACCAGACATAATTGCATCTAGTTATACCGTGTTCAATGGTAAACAGCCTGGAACTGAGATCAGAAACACTTGGGTGCTTACGTCTGAAAAAAGAAAAAAGTTTTATATGCATTATTCATAAATCTTTGAATATGTTGATTTTCACTCTTCATTTTTTTTCAAAAGTCAGTGTGGTAGCTTACTGATGAATGACCACTAAGCTAATTCGTAACACACACACAAAAGGAAGCAAGAACACAGACAGAGCTACCTCATCACACACCACTGTATGGCAATCTGCAGAGGCTATACGTAACACTCACACACACCTAACCAATGTACAGTACTTTTTTTTTTTTTTGCTTTTTTGAATCACAGCTAGCAATGCTCAGGGGTTCTCCTGGCTCTGCACTCAAAATTACTCCTGGCGGTGCTCAGGGGACCATATGGGGATGCCGGGATTGAACCCAGGCCGGCATGGGCCAGCCAGGGCAAGGCAAACGCCCTACCCACTGGACTATCGCTCCGGCCCCAATGTACAGTACTTAGGGGAAAATGTGGTTTGGTCAAGCAGAAGTCAGAGCAGAGACACACTAGTTAGTCATTTATTGCCAAGAAAAAATACATGAAACTGAACATGCAAAGACAAAACTTTTCCTAATGTAATTTTAAGATGACACTTAACCTATCTGAACACAGCCTGGGGACTTAATTTCAAAAAAAAACTAAAGACAGGGTCAGAGCAACAGTCCAGAGGGGAGGGCATTTTCCTTGCACTCAGTCGACCCGAGTTTGATCCCCAGCATCCTGTGTGTTCCCCTGAGTAATGTCGGGAGTAATTCCTGAGTTGAAATCCTGGAGTTGGGGCCGGAGCGATAGCCCAGCGGGTAGGGCATTTGCCTTGCACGTGGCCGGCCCATGCTGGCCTGGGTTCGATCCCCGCATCCCATATGGTCCCCCCGAGCACCGCCAGGCGTAATTCCTGAGTGCAGAGCCAGGAGAAACCCCTGAGCATTGCCGGGTGTGACCCAAAAAGCAAAAAAAAAAAAAAAAAAAGAAAAGAAATATTGCGTTAGGGTCCCAAGGTAAAAATACTAAAAATCGGGGCCAGAGTGATAGCCCAGCGGTAGGGCGCTTGCCTTCTGCAGGCGGCGGCCTATGCCGGCTCGGGTTCGATCCATGGCATCCCATATGGTCCCCCGAGCACTGCCAGGAGTAATTCCTGAGTGCAGAGCCAGGAGTAACCCCTGAGTGTCGCCGGGTGTGACCCAAAAGAAAAAAAAAAAAAATTAAAAATACTAAAAATCACAAGTATTCTCTTTATAGCCCCATGCTATAGCAGTCTTAATGGCTAAAAAATAGTATGGTGTGGTCTTGATTCATGTTTCTCTAGTGTCTAATCATTTTGAGCATCTTTTGCATGCTTCTATTCACTGTATCATCTTTTGGGAGTAGTTTTTGCCTGTTATACAATTGGATTATATTGGAACTTTTATTTTTGAGCTCCATCTCCTCAAAAATGGCATCTCCTCAACCAGATGCCATTGGGCTACATTGGCACGTGATAGGGTCCAATGGAAATGTTACTGGCGCCCGCCGAGAGCAAATCGATGAATAAAGGGATTCAAGTGATCAAGTGATCAAGTAATCCATCTCCTCAGAGCTCAACCCAGCAGAAGAGCTGATCACAGCCCAGCTCATGCAAGTTTTGAGGTGACTACTAGAGTATCCCACCCGCACGGCAGAGCCTGGCAAGCTACCCGTGTTGTACTTGACATGCCAAATACCAGTAACAATTATAGACCTCATTCCCATGACCTGATGGAAAGGTTTGAGGCTCTTTGTGTTCCTGGGAGCGGGATGATGCCCTTGGGCTATCACGCATGTTATAGGACGTATTGAGCTGTTACGATGATATATGGGAAGAGGGGTGATACAGTGATACAGTAATTCTCTTTTAGATTACTGCGCTACTTAGAGGTGGAGTCAAAGTTTTTCTGTAAGAGACCAGAGAGTATTTTAAGGCTCTGCAGATCATCAGACAAAAAGAAAGATACCATGTGGCACGTAGCAAGGAAAAAAAACATTGCAAGTTTTTCTAACACAAATCCCCAAAATAATTAATGAAGATAATTTTTGCTTATGAGTGAAAAAATAAGATTGAGGGGCCGGAGCGATAGTCCATCAGGTAGGGAATTCACCTTGCACACTGCCAGCCCGTGCCGGGTTCGATCCCCGGCATCCCATATGGTCCCCCCGAGCACCGCCAGGAGTAATTCCTGAGTGTAGAGCCAGGAGTAACCCCTGAGCATTGCCGGGTGTGACCCAAAAAAGCAAAAAAGCAAAAAAAAAAAAAAAAAAGAAAGAAAAGAAAAGAAATAAAGAATAAGGTTGTTCCTTTCTGGAAAACAATATGGACATTCCTCCAAAGACTAGAAATTGAGCTCCCTTTGACCCAGCCATACCGCCTCCTGGGAATATACCCTGGAAAGCCAAAAACACACAGCAGAAACACAATCCGCACTTTTATTTTCATAGCAGCACTATTCACAATAGCCAGAACCTGGAAACAACCAGTATGCCCAAGAACTGATGACTGGATAAAGAAACTGTGGTACATCTACACAATGGAATACTATTCAGCTGTCAGAAAAAATGAAGTTATGAAATTTTGCTATAAATGGATGGATATGGAAAGAATCATGTTGAGTGAAATTAGTCAGAAGGAAAGAGAGAGACATAGAATGACTGCATTTATTTGCATGACATAAATATACTAGGTGATCTTACCGAAAGTGGAAATTACCACAAGCTGTGGGAGTCAGAGGTTAGTTTAGATAGAGAAGGGAACATGTGTGAATAAATGTCTAAAGTTCTGATACTAACATAGAACTGAGCATTAAATACAGACAAAAAATTGCAAATGATGGCTTCTAAGTGTACGTAGTGCAACCCACAATGTGTGGGAGAAGGAGGAGAGAGAGAGGAAGAGGAGAGGAGATAAAGAACCTGCCATTTAGGCAGGATGTGGGAGGGGGAGGGAATTGGGGACATGGGTGGTGGCTGAGGGGCACTGGTGGAGGGCGGGTGCTGGAACACTGTGTGACCGAAACCCCCAAGCGTGAACAACGTTGTAATTGTATATCTCACGGTGGTATAATAAAATGTTAAAAAAAAAAAAAGAATAAGGTTGTTTAGAAAATAGGAAAAAGCACTTCCCTTAAAATGCTGTCATGGCTGGGGCCAGAGCAATAGTCCAGCGGGTAGAGGGTGCTTGCCTTGCATGCAGTCGACCTGGGTTCGATCCCCGGCATCCCATATGGTCCCCTAGGCAGTGCCAGGAGTAATTCCTGAATGCAGAGCCAGGAGTAACCCCTGAGCATTGCTGGGTGTGACCCAAAAAGCAAAAAAAAAAAAAAAAAAAAGCTGTCATGGCAAATGCCTCCTATCAAAACAGGCTGCAGCTGCAAACACTCATCTGAAAACTCTGACTGCCCCAAATTATATTGGGGGACGATGTATTAGCCCCCTGAAAGTATAAAGGGATACCTAACTCTACTTTTATTTTAATTATACCACCATGAGATATACAAAGATGTTCATGATTGGGTTTCAGTCATACATTGTTCCAGCACCCTTCCTTCCACCACTGCCCTATTCCCACCACCAATGTTCCCAAATTCTCTCTCCCCTCCCCCAGCCTGCCTCTATAGCAGGCACTTTTCCTTTCTTCTCTCTCTCTCGCCTCCTAAATCTACTTTTTGAAAGAAACCATCTTAAAAGCTTTATAAAGAACAGTAGCAATTATAAAATAATACAAGACTAATACTCAAGGATAGTAGAAACAAGGGCCAGGAGGATTGGTCACAGTTGAAAACCTTCGGCCAAGTGCTGGGGAGAAGTGCTGGGATAGAAAAGGAACCACCGTGACACAGGCAGTTGAAAATGATCACTCTGGATAAGAACTGCGCACTACTGAACTAGAAACCAGTGTTCAAAGGGAGGTACAGGGATATACATAACACTTCATTGCAAATCACAAAGCATAAAAGGAGAGGGGGGAATGTCTGCTACAGAGGCAGGTTGGGGGACGGGCGGATGGGAGGGAATCTGGGGACACGGGTGCTGGGAAATGTGCACTGGTAGAGGGGTGGGTGCTGGAACACTATATGACTGAACCCCAATCAAGAGCGGGTTTGTAATGGTCACCCATGGTGATTCAATTAAAAAAAAAAAGAAGAGCAACAGAGGTTTGTCAGATTAAAGCACACATCACTGAAGGCAAAAAACAAAAAAAAGCAAAACGGCGTGTGGGGTGTGTGCTAAGGTGTATGCCGGAACAGAGCCCAGCAGCAAGAAGTGATGTAAAAATGAACAGGAATAAAATTGCTGTAACGAGAGCGCGAGGGGAGGTAAGATGCTCACAGCTATCGCTGCACTATAATACAGAGGATCAAGCCAATGCCCTGGGAACGCTCGCAGTACAGAGAGGGCGGATCCCCCCTTCCATCCAGGCAGCCCGTCAGGAGGTATCAAGCAGGTTCCCCCATTCCAACCAGGCATCCTCCAGGAGGTCTCGGGACAGGGCCCCGCATTCCATCCAGGCAGCCCCCCAGGAGGTCTGGGGCGTGTTCCCCCATTCCATTCAGGCAACCACCAGGAGATCTGGGGCGGGTCCCCCCCCATTACATCCAAGCAGCCCCTAGGTCTCTGGGCGGACCCCCATTCCATCCAGGAAGCCCCCCAAAGGGTCTTGAGGCGGGTCCCCCCATCCCATCCAGGCAACCCCAGGACGTCCGCAGCTGTGCACCTGGGCCAGATCCTGAGATCTTACACCAGAGTCTCCCTCCAGGACTGAGCGCAGAGGCGGGAAGACACTGGGGGTGGGCGGCCGCACAGGAAACCAGCAAAGGGCAGAGCTGGCAGCTGTCGCCGCCCGGGACACGGAAGGACTTTTCGTGGGCGACAGCGGAGCCGTGGGAAACGCTGTGATGCCGAAGAGGAAAGTCGAGGTGGAGGCGCCATCGCCGGGACCCCGACCGGCTGCGCGCACCGGGAGCTCGGGAGCAGCATGCGGACACCCAGGAAGGCCTAGCGGGCTGCAGCCAGCAACAGCCGCCTCCACCTACCTGCGATGGCCCGCAGGACGCCTCGGCATCAAGGTGACTCTCTGGGTCCCGCCAGCATATACCGAGACGGCTCCAGCACACTTGCAGGAGCCCACGCGGAAGCTCTGGGGAGCTGCGGAACACAAGGGAAAGGTACGGCCCGGCGCGGCGCGCGGAGATGACGTCACGGCGCAGACGCGCGAGAATCGCGCCGCCGGAGCTGGTGGGCGGGGATATGGGCGGAGCCTCAGGGCGAGGGCACTCCCCTTCCCCACCACCACCACAGTATGCTTCGCTCTCCGAAGTGGATAAGTCACCCGGGGTAATCGGGGGGTCCGAAAGGGCCGGCCGGCCGGGACAGAGTCGCGGAGGCCGGGCCAGAACGTGCGAGAAGACATCGGAAGTGACGTCGCGGCCGAACTAGCCTCGGCTTGGGACCCGGAGCGGGCGCCGGGGCGTCAATGGAAAGAGCCGATTCGTTGGCTGCTGTCTCAGGTGGCAGCGAACCCCGTAGCTGCCCCAGGGTGGGGGCCCGGCCCGGCTGGAGCCCGGCGCTGCCCTCCGCGACCGCCGCCGCACGCGCGCTCCAGGCCTGGGACGCCGCCCGGACACCTGTCGCCTCTGAGGCCTCGGTCGTCGCCCCCAGCGCCCACTGGCAGACTCGGTGAAGAAGCGGCGCCGGAGGCGCCGCTCGTCGCGTCCCGAACGAACTAGCCAGTGGCTCGCTGGCTCGCGGCCGCCTGTCGCCCTTCGTCAGACTGGTCGAGGGGACCCTGGCTCTCCTCAGCGTCTCCTCGAGCGCACCCGCAGGTCAGCTCCACTCTTCCTTCCTGACAGACGTTCGCTTTCCGCCTCCGCCTAGAGCTGTTCCCCCTCACAGGCCTGACCGCGACCTAGAGAAAGTGTCGGAGACGCCTGTCGCAGCCGTCCCTGCTTCTTAGATAGTGAATCTCTTCTTCCCTCAGAGCCTGGCGGTGACCTGGAGAAAGCGCCAGGGACGCTGCTGCAGCCGCCTCCGTTTCAGAGATGAGTGAAATGAGCCTTTTAGGAAAACTTAAGATGCTCCGCGGCTCCGGGTGGCCCAGCACAGCTAAGGTGGGAGAAATGGAAAACGCGGGTCGTTCCGGCATGGAACGAGAAGCGCGACTTAAAAGGAGATTTAAGTTTTGAGTGCAGCGATCGTTAGGAAGAGTCGCCTCATCTTACAGGTGTTCGCCATTTGGGAAGGGGTCAAGTTTTGCTTCAATAGAATGAGAAATGCCAAAAGATTATTATAGGGCCCAGGCGAAAGATCAAGGTTACTCGCCTTGCAGGCGGCTCTGACTGTGACAGTGGTACCATCCCCGCACCACATCTGGTTTCCTGAGCACCTTCAGATGCGGTCCCTGAGCAGAGCCTGGAGTAGCCCCTGAATACTGCAGGGTGCGGCCGAATGAATGAATGAATGGATGGATGGATGGATGGATGATGGATGGATGGATGGATGGATGGATGAATGAATGAATGAATGAATGAAGTGTTATTAGCAGAGAGCTAAGAAAGCTCAGAATTACTCTCACCCCACCTCAGAGAAGGAAGCTGTGTGTGGGACTGTATTACCCCCGCCTCAGGCATGGAGGCCCTGGGAGAGTAGTACCACGCCTCAGGAGAGTGTGCACCCCTGACTAAACAGTGCCCTTTTAAAAGACCAGCTCCTTCCTACAGTCACCAGGATTCATTTTCTGTCCTTCTTTTGCTAAAGTGTACTGATTTTGTTACCTGTTTATTGTTACTGCCATTTGTTATTTTCTTCCAACTTTTTTTTTCTTTTTTGGGTCACACCCAGAAACGCTCAGGGGTTACTCCAGGATCTGCTCTCAGAAAACAACATTTTTTTATTTTTATTTTTTATTTTTCTTTTTAATTTCACACTAGTTTCTTTTTTTCCAAATTTTATTACACCATTTTAGACATACAATTGAAAGATGCTCATGTAGAGTTTTGGTTCCACAGTGTTCCAACACCCATCCCTCCACCCAAACCCATCTCCCATCACCAACGTCCCCATCTCCCTCCCCCTCCCACACCTCAACTACTTGGCGGGTTCTGTACATCATTTCTCTCCTCTCTATCTCTCCCTCCCGCCAAACTTTCCTGCACATCATGGAATGCAGTGCACCAAAGGACATCACTGTTTCCACTATTTTAATGGTGCAGCCGCGCGACCTGGTCTTGAACTGGTTTTGCTCTGTTAATCTGGTCGTGAGGTAGTATCCCAGCGTCCGGACAGTGAAGGTGGTGGCTAGTGTGGTGGGCGAGTCTCATCCAGCTGCTTCCGGGACCCCCAGAGTTTGGGATGGGCCCACCCCAAAACCCATCTGTCCTCCGGGGAGCCCCATGGGCAGCTGGGCCTGGGGCAAACGGAGTTCCAGAAACAACATTTTTTTTATGTGGAAGTTTGGGGGTTTATTTAGTCCTGCTAAATAGAAAGGAATCACAAGAGCTTGTTAGGGCCTTCATAACTCAAAAGTTGCTTATTCTGGGGCGGAGCAATAGCCCAGCAGGTAGGGCGTTTGCCTTGCACACGGCCGCCCATGCAGGCAGGGGTTCGATCCCTGGCATCCCATATGGTCCCCGAGCACCGCCAGGAGTGATTCCTGAGTGCAGAGCCAGGAGTAATCCCTGAGCATCGCCATGTGACCCAAAAAAGAAAAAAAAAAACTTTGCTTATTCTCCTCTCAAGGGTGGAGATAATACTGCCCTGGCTACTCAAAGGATTTTTGTAAGGATCAAACTTAAAAAATACCTTACAGCTGTAAACACTATAAATGTGTGGTGTACCACTCTTTGCTCTGCTGTGATCCTATAGCATGTTCTCTTTTGATTGCAAGTAATGCCAATTTTAATACACCTATAGCCTCTCAAATATTTCTGTGAGTCACTCACTTGTCTTCCCATTGTTCATTGATTTGCCTGAGTGGGCATCAGTAACATCTCCAGTCGTCCCTGTTGCATGCTAGTGTAGCCCAATGGCATCTGCTCGCTCCAGGAACAAGAAGAGCCTCAAATTGTTCGTTCAGGTCATGGGAATGAGGTCTATTATTGTTACTGTTTTTGGCATATCAAATACGACACTGGTGGCTTGCCAGGCTCTGCTGTACTGGCGGGATACTCTCAGTAGTAGTTAGTTAGGCTCTCAGTTGCTGCATTTACTGATGTACCGTGCAGCTGCAAAATGGCCTCCGCAATATAAGGAGAGCCGATAGCAGCTCTGTCCTGTGTATCTGTGTCTCTGGTTCATGACCGAAAGCCCGGAGCAGTTGATGGGTGGGCCCACCTGGCCTCCCTGATGGGGACAGTGGTGAGGGAAAGGGACCCCAGCTCCATCTCCACAGAAGCCGGGTGACTTTGCATATGAGTCAGTAAACCCTAATGTGAAGAACTTAACTCAATGTCATTAATTACTACTTTTCTTTCAGTCCTGGTGGTTATATATGAAGCAATCATAAATCTTGAAGTTCTTGATTTTTATTATACCACCAAAAGATATATAATTATAAAAGTGTTCATAATTGGTTCTCATTCATACAGTGTTCCAGCACCCTTCCCTCCAACAGTGCCCCATTCCCACCACTCAGTGTCCCCACATTCCCTCCCACTCACTCCAGCCTGCCTCTATTACAGGCACCTTTTATTTTCTTCTCTTTCTCCCTTTCTTTGTCTCTGTCTCTGTATCTTTCTCTCTGTTCTTTTATACATTGTCACTTGCCCTAAAGACACTTAGGGTTTATCATGTAAGTCTCTTTGTGTATATTCAATGGTGAGTTCTAGTCTGGCATTACCATTTCCCACACTTACCAGTAGAACACTGGTAAATATTTATATCCCATTAATGAATGCAGTCATTCTATATCTATCTATTCTTTTCCTTCTTACTAATTTCACTCAGCCTGATAGTCTCCATGTCCATCCATTTGCAGGTGAATTTTATGTTTTCGTCTTTTCTGACATCTGCATAGTATTCCATCGTGTAGATGTACCATAGTTTCTTTATCCAGACCTCTGTTCTCGGGCATTAGTTGTTTCCAGATTCTGGCCATTGTGAATAGAGATGCAATGAATAAAGAAGTACAGATAGTGTTTCTGCTATATGTTTTTGGGTCTCCAGGGTATATTCCCAGGAGATGTATTGCTGGGTCAAATAGAAGCACAATATCTAGTTTTCAGAGGAAAGTCCATATTGTTTTCCAAAAGGGCTGGACCAGTCGGCACTCCCACCAACAGTGGATAAGAGTACCTTACCACATCCATGCCAGCATCGGTTGTTCTTGCTGTTTTGGATGTTTGCCAGTCTCTGTGGTGTGAGATGATGCCTCATTGTTTGTTTTTGTTTTTGTTTTTGCTTTTTGAGTCACACCCGGCGCTCAGGGGTTACTCCTGGTTCTGCACTCAGGAATTACTCCTGGCAGTGCTCAGGGGACCGACCATATGGGATGCCGGGATCGAACCTGGGCCAGCATAGGCCGACCACGTGCAAGACAAACACCCTACTCGCTGGGCTATCGATCCGGCCCCCAGATGCCTCATTGTTTTTATTTGCATCTCCCTGATAATTAATGACGAAGAGCACTTTTCATATGCTTTTTGGCCGCTCGAATTTCTTCTTTTTGGAAGCTTGTGTTCAATCTCCCCATTTTTTGATGGGGTTGACTGTTTTCTTCTTGTAAAGTGCTACCAGTGCCTGGTATATCCTGGACATTAACCCCTTATCAGATGAGTATTGGGTGAATATTCTTTTCCACTCTGTGGATTGTCTTTGTATCTTGATCACCGTTTCTTTTGAGGTACAGAAGCTCTTCAATTTTATATAATCCCATTTGTTTATTGTTCTTTTCATTTGCTTGGTCAGGGGTGTTTCATCTTTGAAGATGCCTTTAGTTTCGATGTTGTAGAGCATTTTACCTGTGTTTTCTTCAATGTACCTTATAGATTCATGTCTGATGTTGAGATCTTTAATCCATTTTGATCTGACTTTTGTGCATGGCGTTAGAAGGAGGTCTAAGTTCATTTTTTACACGTAGCTGCCCAGTTTTCCCAGCATCATTTTTTTTTTTTTTGAGTCACACCCGGCAATGCTCAGGGGTTTCTCCTGGCTCTGCACTCAGGAATTACTCCTGGCAGTGCTCGGGGACCATATGGGATGCCGGGATTGAACCCGGGCCGGCATGGGCCGACCGCGTGCAAGGCAAACGCCCTACCCGCTGGGCTATCGCCCCGCCCCCAGCAGCATTTGTTGAAGAGGCTTTCTTTGCTCCATTTAATATTTTTCGCTTCTTTATCGAAGATTAAGTGATTGTATATTTGAGAATATGTTTCAAGATATTCAGCTCTATTCCATAGGTCTATGGGTCTGTCCTTATACCAATACCAATACCATGCTGTTTTGTTTTTTGGTTTTTTTTTTTGGGTCACACCCAGCGATACTCAGGGGTTACTCCTGGCTCTTCACTCAGGAATTTCTCCTGGCAATGCTCGGGGACCATATGGGATGCTGGGGATCGAACCCAGGTCGGCCGCATGAAAGGCAAACGCCCTACCCGCTGTGCTATTGCTTCGGTCCCTAATACCATGCCATTTTAATTACAGCTGCTCTGTAGTAGAATTTGAGGTTGGGGAAAGTGATACCGCCCATCTTCTTTTTCCCAAGGATTGCTTTAGCTATTCGATAGGGTTTATTAATCCATACAAATTTCAGGAGTGTTTGGTCAATTTCTTTGAAGAACATCATGGGTATCTTTATAGGAACCGCATTGAATCTGTACAAAGCTCTAGGGAGTATTATAACATTTTGATAATGTTAATTCTCCCAATCCATGAGCAGGGACTGTGTCTCCATTTCCTCAGGTCCTCTTTTATTTCTTGAAGTAACAGTTTGTAGTTTTCTTTTTAGAGCTCCTTTACATTCTTTGTCAAACTGATTCCTAGGTATTTGATTGTCTGGCGCAACTGTGAATGGGATCGTTTCTTTAATACCCCTTCCTTCTCTTTCGCTATTTGAATATAAGGTCTTCCTTTTTTAGAGGCATATTCGGTACAGTAATTAAATTTCCCTTTTTTTTTTCTGTAATGAAATTTCTCTTAGGATTTTTAAGATCAGGCCAGAGCTGTAGTACAGTAGGTAGGGTGTTTACCTTGCATGAACCCATTTTTGATCCTTGGTGAGTGCAGAGACAAGAGTAACTGAGCATCATTGAATGTGGGGAGAGAGGTGGAATGCCCCTAGTTGGAATGATTTGGATTTGGGTTTTTTTCTTTAGGTCTTGGAATGCTTTTTTTTTTTTCTATTTAAATGAATGGAACTGTAACATTTGAGCGTTCTGTTTTCAGATACCTGAGGAAAACCTGTATTTGAAGAAGAAACCAGTAATGCTTATCTCTTAATAGTTATTACAAAGATAGGGGCCAGAGCCATAGTCCAGCAGGTAGGGCATTTGCCTTGCATGCGGCCAGCCTGTGCAGGCCCTGGTTGGATCCCCGGCATCCCATATGGTCCCCGAGCACCACCAGGAGTAATTCCTGAGTGCAGAGCCAGGAGTAACCCCTGAGCATCGCCGGGTGTGACCCAAAAAGCAAAAAAAAAAAAAAAAAAAGATATTACAAAGATGGAGATACCTAATGTCCCAGAAAAGGAAGGCAAAGGAAACCAACCTGTGCATACTTGGTTACTCATGGTTTTACACCAAAATCCATATTAAGTTGCTAATTGTTGATCTAAGCAAAATGGATATGGTACTCTTTAGTTCACCATAATCAGAGTTTATAAATTCTTTCATTACTGGGAATCATGAGTGTTGGATGACATATCTAGCTAATCTGGGAGCTTTGTTCTTTTGCCCATTCCCAGCTTAATCTATTTAAGCCAAGGTTCATTCTAATGATACCTCTCTTCTATGTAAACACTGCTAGAGGGTGTGGCACTTACAGAAGTCACCTTGATTGAATAACTTCTGACTTATACATCTACTAAGACTTCTATGTTTTCTAGATTGGGCACAGCTCCTCTTTATACCCACTGCACCCAGTGTGGGACAGTTAGAATTTACCAGGAGACTACCACCCTGGCTACGTTGAGACTATAGGAAGACTATAGGAAGGATCATACTAGTTTGCTCTAAGCAAGCCAGTGTGACCCTTTCAGTACACAAGAACAAGATACTCAGAATTACCCTGGTGCAGATAATAATAAGGACCTTGTGGGTCCCATCTAGATCACATGAAGCTCATGAAATTGAGATATATTACTTTATATCAGCCCTCTCTCTCCAGTGTTTTACATAAGAGATAATCTTGGGATTAGTCTTTGAAGTAACCTTTGTTTATACCTGCAATAGGGTGTGGCACTGCTCTTCTACACTCTGTTTAGGGTTCTTTGTTGACCCTCCCTGGATTACTTTGGTGTTTATAAGGCGACTGACTTGAGGCCTCTTCGGCCTTTTCGCTTTTGGCTTTTGGCTCCTCAGCTTTCGGCTTTTGGCTCCTGTGGCTTTTGGCTCCTCGGCCTTTTGCTTTTTGGCTTTTGACTTTCGGCTTTTTGCTCTTTGGCCTTTTGCTCCTTCTTCTGGGTAGGACTCATCTCGGGTGAGATCCTCTCTCTCTTTGGTGGGAGACTTAGGCTCTTTTGTATGGTCTAAGTTCAGACCAGAGCTAGAGTTTGTTCATTATATTGTAGTGCTGTGGAAGAGCTTTTGTACTATTAAAAGCCTTTTTGGAACTGTACTGGACTCGTGAGTTTCCATCTGTTCCCCCGGCGTCCTTGGAGGTAGAAGAAAACTTCTGTCCTGACACTGTCAGGGACCCTGGCAGCATCCCCAACACATGAGTGTTAAGAAAAGTGAGAGCACTGCTTTATAAATGCAGCATGTTAAAAACTGAGCCTCCAACAAAAGATTAAAGTTTCACATGAATCTTTATTTTTATTGTTACCCATTTGGATATTCTGGAATAGGATAAAATGAGAACGGTAACTAAAATTTGTTAACCACCTAGTGCTAGAAGTAATAATATAATAGATTTCATCTTATCTTTGCCAAGATTCTGGAAAGTTCATGGTGAGACCCATTTTACAAGCGGAGACGGACTAAGTGAGGTGAGTCACTCAGACAGGTTCACACAACTATTAAATGCAGAGGTGTGGCTTCTCACTAAGTTTCTCTACCCCAGAACATTGTATGTTTCCTTTTAGCAGGCATATGAGAATCTTGTTTATATGCTTAGTTGAGATGATTCATTTTTGTTCTACTTTTATTTATGTTGATAGAATATTTTTTGGGTATTTTTTTTCTAGAATATCAATTTCAAGAATACACTGTATACCTCTCCTACAAAACCAAGAGGAAATGATGAGATGCTTTAATTATTGAAACTGCAATTAGAATCATGGCTACAGCAGCAAATTTGGACATGGGCACCCAGCTTAAAGTGGAAGAGTGTGCCAACAGTTACAGTTTGGCTGGCATGCCAGACATTAAACTAGAGCATCCACTGGACTCAGCTGCAGAGGAAGGATCAGCACAGGGCATTGCCATGGGAATGAAGTTCATACTGCCTAACCGATTTGATATGAACGTGTGTTCTCGGTTTGTCAAGTCCTTAAACGAAGAGGATAGTAAAAATATTCAAGATCAGGTTAACTCTGACCTGGAAGTGGCATCTGTCCTATTTAAAGGTTAGAAGTTATGGTATAAATATCTGTATTTGTTTAGTTTTTATTTATGGTTTTATCTTTCCTTTTTGATTACGATATACGGAGTAGCTCTATCATTAGTATGATTATGGAGGACCAGAGCCATAGTCCAGCGGGTTGGGCATTTGCCTTGCATGCGGCCAACCCAGGTTCGAACCCCAGCATCCTATAAGGTCTCTCAAGCACCACCAGGAGTAATTCCTGAGCGCAGAGCCAGGAGTAATCCCCTGAGCATCGCCGAGTGTAACCCAAAAGCAAAAAAAAAAAAAAAATTAAATAAAATGTATGGTTATGGAATCTCAGAGAAATCCAAAACTAATACATGTTATGTGAACAGGTCTTATTTTTTAATTAACATTTGCTTATAAGTTCTCTAATAAAATTCCTTGCTGTGTCTTTTAAAATTATCACTTGATCACTTAATCACTTGACTTACCGTAGATCATTGATTACTTGGCGGGCACCAGTAACTTCTCAGTATGTCCTGTCACATGCGAGATAGCCCGGCTCAGGAACATAAAGAGCCTCAAACCATTCCATCAAGTCATGGGAATGAGGTCTATAATTGTTACTGGTATTTGGCATGTCAAATATGACACGGGTAGCTTGCTAGGCTCTGCCGTGCGGTTTAAAATTATAGGAAAGAAATGTTATTTATACCTTTTAGAAACAAAATTGACTTATTCCTTACATGATGAGTATTTTTAACATTAGTTTCCTATGCTTTTTATTGTTTGTATTTTGAGCCACACCCTGCAATGCTCAGGAGTTGTTCCTAGCTCTGCATTCAGGAATTACTCCTAGCAGGGTTCAGGGGACCATATGGGATGCTGGTGATTAAACCCAGGTCTGCTGTGTGCAAGGCTAGCACCCTACCGACTGTATTATTTCTCTACCCCAATTTTCTATGCTTTAATGGAATAAAGTTTGTCTTGCAATTATAGATTTGCTTTAATAATAATTTATCAAATGTAAAAACTAATCCAAATAAAATTGCCTTAAGGCCAATAGAAGTTTTTCCTGAATCTTACAGATTTATGACAGAAGTAATTTTAATATCACTCTAGAAACAGCTGAAAATAATAGGCTTCATATATTTCTTTTTTTAATATAAACTGATGTAGAAAATTACTTGTTCATTAAAATACTGTTTCAATCTCTCTAAATGTATTTTACTTAGCGGAATGCAATATCCACACATCTCCTTCTCCGGGAATTCAAGTAAGGCATGTCTACACTCCCTCTACCACAAAGCACTTCTCACCCATAAAACAGTCAACTACTTTGACCAACAAACACAGAGGAAATGAGGTCTCGACCACACCTCTTTTAGCCAATTGTAAGTACCCCACTAATGCATAAAAATATCCTTATTACTATTGTAATGGTTTGGGGTTTGGCTTTGAAACATTATTTTCATTAAATGCTATTCTGTTTTGGAAAGCATGTGATATCTTAATAATATAAAGCTGTTTCACCAGAGCTGGAGAGAGCCCTGGTGGGAGAGCATATAACTAGCATCATTCATGAAGTACTGAGTTCAATCCCCAGAACTAAGATCAGCACATGATTTGTAGTGAAAGTTAATCTCTACTTTTTCTTTTTAATTTTGAAATAATTTGACTCCACAGCCATGCTTTTAAAACTTTTAATACATTGGCTTTTTACTGTGGAATTGTTCAAAAGGAAAGGGCTAGACGGGTAGTACAGTGGGTAGGGCACTTGCCTTGCATACAGCCAACCTAAGTTCAATTCCCAGTACCACAGATGGTCCCTCAAGCCCACCAGGAGTGAACAGAGAGCCAGGGAGTAATTCCTGAGCACTGCCAGGTATGATTGTTTAAGAAGAAATAAAATAAATTTTTTCTATGTTTCTACAGAGAATTAAACTTCTCTATATTATGGCTATGATAATGAGGGAGAGCCAGTTAACTATTAGGCTAGGAACCATATTTCAAAGTATGATGTCAGTGTGCCTATGCAGAGTATTGTGAAGCATAGGACTTGAATTACTAATATTGTCCCTTTAGGGACCAGAATAGTAGGATGGTGAGGAGAGGGCACTTGCCTGGCACATAACCAACCCAGGTTCAATCTGCAGTACCCCATCTGGTCCCCAAGCCTGCCAGGAATGATCCCTGAGCATAGGGCCAGGAGAAGCCCCCTGAGCACTGCTGGGTGTGGCCCCCAAGAAGAAAAAGGAAGTACTGTACCCTGCCAGCTTCCCCACCCCCTATCCCTTGCTGTTTTTTTTTCCTGTGGTAACTTGTGTGAGTAAAAGTACTCATTGGGTTTGCACATGTAGCTGTGTGGTTTTCACACACTTGGTGTGATGTGCTGCAGATTACACTGTTGGATCCTAGACAGCAGATGTGCCGGGATTGCACATGGGTGTGTGGGCCAGTTTCGAGGATCAAGTTCCTGACCACACAGGCTTCACACTATCAACTAGGCACTTTTTTTTTTTTTTTGCTTTTTGGGTCACACCCAGCGATGCTCAGGGGTTATTCCTGGCTCTGTGCTCAGGAATTATTCTTGGCAGTGCTCACTGGACCATATGGGATGCTGGGAATTGAACTCGGGTCAGCCACATGCAAGGCAAACATCCTACCTGCTGTGCTATCGCTCTGGCCTTCGGGTAGGCACTCTTAGTGCTAACCACTTCTCAGGTCTGCTCCTAATTTTTTAGTCACATGCTGTTAGCAGTTAAACTAGGAGTGTCTTACTCTTTTCTTTTGACTGCTATTTCTGCTTTACTTACGTCAATTTGTGCTTTCAAATTGTTTTCCTTTTGTGTTAAGGCCTGGGTTCAATTACTGGTACAACTGAAGAAAAAAAAATAAAATAGATTGTCTTAAAATAGTCCAACCAGGGCCGGAGCGATAGCCCAGCGGGTAGGGCGTTTGCCTTGCATGCAGCCAGCCCATGCCGGCCCGGATTGGATCCCCGGCATCCCATATGGTCCCCCGAGCACCTCCAGGAGTTATTCCTGAGTGCAGAGCCAGGAGAAACCCCTGAGCATTGCCGGGTGTGACCCAAAAAGAAAAAAAAAAAAAATAGTCCAACCACAGAATATTTGAGCTGTAAAGAAATGTCTCAAAATCTTTCTGGTCACAGACTTCATGTTACTAACAGAAATGTTTGAACAGTTAACATAGGTCACACAGCCAGTTAACCACATGTAGGTCAGCACTCAGAAACCTACTTTCAAGGCCAGTTTTCCATTTATTATCTCACTCCTGAAGTTAAATAGCCATGGAGTGTCAATATTTGGTATTTTGAAGGATTAATATCAATAAAAAAAAACAAAAAAGGTATGTCTTTGTGTCTATTGGATCCAACTTTCTCTTAATTTTGGATAGAGAGAGAGATAGCAATTTTCCCCACAGTGAGAATTTGTGTTTATCATTTTGTTGTTATTGTTTTCTTGTTGTTTGGGACTCACCTAATACTGCTCAGACCTTGCTCTTGACTCTGTACTCAAGGATCCCTACTAGCCAACCCAGGTTCGATCCCCGGCATCCCATATGGTCCCCCCAGCACAGTCAGGAGTAATTTCTGAGTGGAAAGCCTGTGATGCTCAGGTCACACCCTGAGCATCACAGGGTGTGACAAAAAAAAAAGTGGAATAAAAAAGAGATAAAGATAGAATAAACTTAAAATTGACTTTTTTAATCATTGACAATAAATTTTTGTATTCATCGGACATATTAATTTGTAGATATTGGAATTAACTTGGGCATGTAAGAGTTAGATTTCAGATAAAAATGGCTACTTGAGGGACTAGAGAGATAGATAGTACAGTGGGTAGAATGCTTGCCTTGCACTTGGCCAACCCAGATTTGATGCCCAGCATCCCACATGGTCACCATGCATTGCATGGGTAAGTAAGTGCTAAGGACAGGAGTAAGTGCTAAGCACCACCGGTATGTCTCAAGAAAAAAAAAGCTGCTTGTAATGTTAGGACATTTGAGACTATTTAAAATTTCAAAATGAGGGCCTAGAGCGATAGCACAGTGGGTAGTGCCTTGCACGCAGCTGACCCGGTTTGATCCCCCACCATCCCATACGGTCCCCAGCACCGCCAGGAGTAAATTCTGAGTGAAAAATCCAGGAGTAACCCCTGTTCATTGCTAGATGTAACCCCCAAAAAAAAAAAAAAAAAAAATAAAATATATATATATATATATATAATAAAATTTCAAAATAATAGCTTTCGTTTTGGAAACAAAAACTGCTGTACAACCATGCACAATGAAAAGGTGAGTGTACAATACAACAATATATAATGATTTTTCTGATTTTCCTTCAGCTTTATCTGTTCACCAGTTGGCTGCTCAAGGAGAGATGCTCTACCTGGCTTCTCGTATCGAACAAGGTAATAGTCGGCTTTTCAAATTTATTTAAAACTAATTCAATAGATTTTTCATATTTGTTATTGTCTCATCTTAGTATAGGAAAGTATAGAAGAGAAAAATGAATAAGTTGCAATTTCTCACCAGGCATATAATTCCATAAATTTTTGGGGGACTGGTTATTTGTTCTTTTTTTTTTTTTACAAGACCAGATATAAATTTCTTTCTGATTTTTTTCTTGAAAACATTTGTTTATGTTGTGTGTCAGAATGTTTGTCCTTCTGCTACTTACACAGAAGGGAAAATATGCAGGATGCATTGAACTTTACTTTTTTTACTAAATTTGTTGGTAATATTTCCATATAGGCACAAAATCTGTTCTGTTCTTTGTAATAATCCCATAGTTTTGCATTGAATGCTGCATATTCATATGCTCTGTTTTTCAACTAGTCCCCCCTGGTGGTGGCCAGTCCAGTTTGTTGCTATTAAATGACAGTATACGCATTAAGTTTTCAAAGTTTTTGTTTTTTTGCCAAATTTAAAAAGATTGTATGTAAGAAAAGGGAAAGGAGAGGAAAAAGAAGCAGGGAAGCTCCCAGATTTATGAACAGGGTCTCCTAAATAGTATTCCTTTAAGTTATATTCTAAGGATAAATTCCTATATTTGTTGGACCAAAAGTATATGGATTTTTATTTTCACATACATATATATTCAGTGTTGGTTCTCGTGATCAAAGCTAGTCTATTCTCACTGACACAGGATGTTATAGACTTATCTTTCCTAGTCTGATAGGTAAAAAAAAATGGAATCTGCCTAGTTTCATTCATATTTTTAAATCACGTTCTATTTGAGTTTCTTTTTTATGTGAACTGCATATTACATATTGCTTTATACGAACTTGCCTAAACTTTCAAAATCTCTTTGTGTTGTGTTTATGGAGTATTTTTCCTACTTTCTCATTTTTTATTTGAGTTTGCTTATAAGAGTTGAAGCATTGTTGTCAGAGTTATTCCTTGTAATGCTTGGGCCTGATTGTGCTCAGGGACCACTAAAGCCACACAAGTGATGTTCAGGATCCCTTACAATGCCAGAGAATGGAATCCTGGGCCTCACACCCTGAAAAGCATGTACTCTGCCACCTGAGCTCTGGTCCTGAACCAAAGATTTAATGTTTTTAAGATTCAGTGTACATTTTTTTTTGTGTGTTTTATATCTTGCTTAGAAAGGATTTCCTATGCTTAGAAAGGATTTCCTTTTATAAGTATAAAAAGGATTTTTTTGCTTATAAATAAACTCACTCATGTATTACTTTCTGTGGTTTCCATTTTCCATTTTATTCTTTGACCCATATGGAGTATGTTTTGGTATGATTAGAGTAAATATCAAACTCTACTTATATTTTTATTTATCTTGGGAGGGGCACTCCTATTAGGGTTTAAGGGCACCATAGAGGTGCAGGAATCAAACCTGGTTGACTGTGTGCAAGACATTGTACTATCTCTAGGCACTGTACTATCTCTCTTTTAAAATGTTATCCAGTATTCGCAATATCATTTATAGAATACAGGAAGTATGATCAAAGACATTTCTTTTTTTTTAATCATGTCATTCTTTTGTAAGAAAGATTAAGTCTTTATATTTCTATTAAATATTTGGAGGGTTCAGTCTCAATATGCAAAAACAAATTGGGGGTAGACTTTATAAATAGTAGACTTAGATCTATCAAATTCACAGGGTTTAGGTAGAATTGCATTTACTTAGTTTCAGGTTATTCACTCTGTAGCGAACCACAGGAATGTAGCATTATCACAGGCAACATTGTGAACTCGAGAGAAGATAGAACAACTTTTTTGTAATGCTAAGGGCTCCCCCATCCCATTTTATTGCGATCCTCTAAACTGCACATACAAGATAATGAGATGTTTTTCTTGATATTAAAGAAATTAAGTGGTGTGCGTAGGAACACACTGTTAGAAAATGACAGGGTCAGGATCAAACTCTGACTGCCTGACTCTGAGCTCGATATTTTATAGTTTATACTTAGCATTATGTCAGCCTAGTAGTTTATATGAAAAAACAAGATTCACTTAATTCAGGCATTACATGAGGCACATTTAAACACAGACAGCAGATTGCTACCTCACACACTAGGATGTCTGTAGGCTAAAAGGCCGCCCAGAGTGAACCTTATCGGATAATATATCCAGCTTCTTTAGAATGCCAGTATTTTCTTAGTGATGTTACTATGTGGTTGTTAAATTGCTTTTCTTTTAAATAGAAAATGTTATCAATCACACGGATGAAGAAGGATTTACCCCTCTGATGTGGGCTGCAGCACACGGGCAAATAGCTGTGGTAGAGTTTCTCCTTCAGAATGTAAGGAAAATGCCTCAGAAAAATGTATATGTATAGTTACTTAAGTTCAGCGGAGTCTTGAGTAAAGATTTTGTGTCTTCAGCCAGCCAGATACCATGGGAGAGGATCAAAAAAATTCCTAAATGTTTTTCCTGTACTCATGGAACTTGGAGCTCGGTGGGCAGCAGAACTAACCCTGCACTGAACTCAGAGATGGTTTCATGCCCACCCCCTCTCAGTGCACTGGAGGCGAGATTACTGTCAGCCCTGCAGGAGCAGCCTTATAGGAGAGCTATAATGCGACTTTAGAGAGAAAGGCTAGTTAGAGATGAGACAGGGAGGAAGGAAGGCCTCTGGATGCCTTAGAGCATGAGCCTCATGAGCACCCATGAGTTGATGTTGACGTCCTTTCTGATTAACTCCAGAACATTACCTCGCTTACTTGATTATCTGTAGTATTTGTTGGCAGAAGTGACCATGCCCTAACCTCTTTAAATTGAAGATTTTTATCTCCACTTCCCATACCAGGGTGCTGATCCACAACTCTTAGGGAAAGGCCGAGAAAGTGCGTTGTCATTGGCCTGTAGTAAAGGCTATACAGACATTGTCAAAATGCTGCTGGATTGTGGAGTTGATGTAAATGAATATGACTGGTAAGTAAGACACTGAGGGTTTTTTAATCATTTATTTATTTATCTATTTATCTATCTATCTATTTATTTATTTATTTATATGCTTTGTGGGTCACACCTGGCAATGCTCAGGGGTTACTCCTGCCTCTGAACTCGGGAATTACTCCTGGCAGTGCTCGGGGACCATACAGGATGCCGGGGATTGAACCTGGATCAGCTGCATGCAAGGCAAGCCAATCACTCCAGCCCCCAACACTGAACTGGGTTTTTTTGTTTTTGTTTTTTTTGTTTGTTTGTTTTTTGAGTCACTCACTCCCGGTGACATTCAGGGGTTACTCCTGGCTCTGCACTCAGGAATCACTCCTGGCGGTGCTCGGGGACCACGTGGGATGCCGGGATCGAACCCCAGCTGTCCGCATGCAAGGCAAGCGCCCTACCTGCACTGCTATTGCTCCGGCCCCCAACACTGAGTTTTAAATTACTGTAACAAACTCTTAAGATTTATTTAGTTTAGGAGAAATATAATAAACACCCACAGAAT
The DNA here is from genome assembly GCA_021461705.1 of Cryptotis parvus. NCBI lineage: Eukaryota > Metazoa > Chordata > Mammalia > Eulipotyphla > Soricidae > Cryptotis > Cryptotis parvus. The sequence goes on along the minus strand of JAJIBD010006769.1, from coordinate 5,525 downwards.
AACATATTTACTAAATTGGTTAAATACTGAAAGGAAAAGGAAAAGCCATAAGCGTAATATTAGTTCTAATTTAAATATTTTTCACAAAATATTAAAACGACCTGCAGTTTACTTTCATATGCCCAGTTCTTCCTAAAATATTTTGCTACAGTGTTAAATTTGAATCTTGCCCACTTTGAAAAACTAAATCACCCTTTTCTTTTGCAGAATGGAGGGACACCTTTGCTTTATGCTGTACATGGGAATCATGTGAAATGTGTAAAAATGCTCTTAGGTAAGCAGATAAGAGTGAAAATATTTAGAAAATGTTCATTCAGAGGCCAGAGCAATAGTACGGTGGGTAGGGCGCTTGCTTTGCACACAGCCCACCTAGGTTCCATCACCAGCTCCCCATATTGTCCCATAAGCCCTGCCAAGAATGATTCCTGAGAATATCTGGGTGTGCCCCTAAAATAAAAAAAAAAAAGTAAAAAGGGGGGGTGACTTTATTATGTATTTACAAACTGCCTTTCATGGTCAGGACAACCATTGGTTCTTGTTAAATGCACCCATGCCACTGCCACTCACCTTCAGAACACCCCCAGGAGTTAGGCAGTCAGATTCCTCCCACTCAGGCAGAGCCGTCATCCTCATTACTTCCCTTTTGGTGTCCCTTGTTTTCTGTCACTGTGTCTTTATGCAGAAGGTCTGTCTCTACCTACATATGTCAATTACTCTACATGCTGCCCACCAGAGTGAACCCTATGCTTCTCTCTACTCTTTCCTCTCTTAGTCTGTCCTGAAAATTCCCTCCAAGTTGGCTGAAGCTCTCCTGTTATTTGCACATAAGCCAATAGTGGATAGTTAAGCTGCATTTTCGTTTTACTTAATGTCAGTTTTTCTTTTATGGTATAGAAAATGGAGCTGACCCAACAATTGAAACTGATTCTGGATATAATTCTATGGATTTAGCTGTAGCCTTGGGCTATAGAAGTGGTAAGTATTTTAGGATCTCTGTTTCATTTTATTAAAACTTTGAAAATGTGAAAACCATTTTTATCAGTTATAGTCATAGAAGATTCATGTGACCTTAACTGCTGACAAACTTGAACCATGGGCAAAATCAAAAATACCTTCAAGTTTCAGAAGTTAGTTTGTTACTGTTAAATTTTCTCCAACCCAAATAATTTCTGACAGATCAGTATACATCTGATTATGGGATTTACTTAACATTTCATACAAACTAATTACAAAACTTTTAATAGTGACACTTTTTTCAGTTTCTTAGAATAGTACTATTCTTCAGTTTCAAAACCTAGATTCCAAGACAAAAAAAACCCAGTAAATTTGGTTATCAAATCAGTGACAGGTGAATTATTTTAACATTTAATTATTCCATTGCATTATCACCTTTGGAACTAATGTGTCCAACTCACTTAAGTTATTTCAAGTTAGAAATAGTGCTTCAGGGGGCTGGAGCGCTAGTACAGTGGGTAGGGCGCTTACCTTGCCCACCCGGCATTCCACATGGTCCCCAAGCCAGGAGTGAGTACTGAGTGCAGAGCCAGGAATAACTCATGAGCATTGCTGTATGTGGCCCCCAAAAAAAAATTTTAGAAAGTATTGGGCAAGTAGGATTTCATAGTTCTTTTTAAATCTCTCTAGTGTGATCTTGATCCCTCATTTTTTAGTTCAACAGGTTATTGAGTCCCATTTGTTGAAGCTGCTTCAGAACATCAAGGAGTAGACACAGTCATCGGAAAGTGCTGTCTGCCCCTTTCGCTTACTGTTTGGCCCCTAAAAGTAATAGTTTTGTTTACTTAAAATTTTTACCTCAGTTGCAATATTTACTGATTTTTAGTAAGTTTTAATATTCCTCTGAGTAATTCACTGGTTTGTAATAAAATTAATATCAATGTTTTTTAATAAATGTTTTACTGTGTATTTAAAATTATAAATTAATGTTTTGTGGCATGTAAATTTTTAAGGTGCAGATAGTTATTTGTCTTTGTATCAATTGATGTAATTTAACATTTTCAGAAGTTATCTACCTATTCATCTTCACTTATCTTAACTCATTGATTTTATATAGAGTTTGCTATAAGTCCATAAAAGATAAAAATTGTTATCATTGAATTTAAAATGCACAGTGTGATTGTTTACAAAATTATGTTATAAATAAAGTACTTTCTCCATTAGTTTGCATGCTAGTTTTTTTTAATATGCATAATGGAAGCATCTGGAAAGGTTTAGAAAACACTGAAGCCTGGCCTCAACCTGGAGAGTCTGATTTCTTAGCCCAGCAGACTTGGGCCATGCCTGTTTCAGCTTCCCAAGCAACTCCCAGTCTCAGGGGAAGCGGAGACCATTGCGGCTCGTTGCTCCTGGCTGCTGTCCCCAGCATTGGCTGACCCACACCCAAACACATGCCTCTCACGTGGCCTGTTACAAAAGAACATTAGCCAAGAGCCAAGTTTAAGCCTTCGTGTCTTGGCCTGTTGGTACCTGCTATAATTCTGTGAAGTTAAACGAGTTTCTCTTGAAGCCTGTATGGCAGTGTTCAAAACACTGATCTTACCATGGGTGAGTAATCCACCTTTTGTTACCCAGAGCTGCGTCCTGCCAGAACATTCCCCATTAATCTGAGTGATTGTTTCCTCCCCTTGCTTACATCTGGGATGAAAAGCAGCCCTGAGCCTCTGTTGTGGCCCTTTAGACCAAACACACACAGGAGCTGCTCTTACTTTTCCGTCGTTCTGGGGTTTGCTGTAGGCTCAGGCGCCACGGAAGCACTGTCCCTCCAGAAGTCATGCCAGCCTACAGAATCCATCCCGAAAGCCAGGTGAGCCCTCCGTGACCCATGGTCCATATCTCCCCTCTCTGAGCTGCCCCGTTGTTTGCCACCCAGCCACTGCGACTGCCATGAGGGCTGAGGTCAAATAACTATGAGACTACTTCAGAGGGACACTCTTCCCCCAAGTTCCCCCTCTCCCCCCCTCTTGCTCCCACCCCAAATCCCCCCCCTCCTCTCCCTCTTTCCTTTCTTTATCCCTCCCTCAGCTCCCTTTTGTCCTCTCTCCCTCCCTCCCTCAGCTCCCTTCTCCCTTTCTCCTCTCTCCCTCCCCTCTCCTCTCCCTCTAGCTCCCTGTCTCCCCCCCCTCCACAAACACTAACACTGTTGTAAGCACACTGGCTAAACTACAATCTAAAAATAAATAAATGCAAAAACTGTTTTCTACATAGTGACCATAGAGATTTCCTTGTAAGTGTGTCTGTAGAGTCCTTTTAGGGAGCTATTTGCCTTTTAAAGATTGATGTCATTCCAACAAAATGGAGCTTTTAATCTCTCAAAGCTTGTGTGCATTAGACAGCACATTTATGTGGATATTTGTAACTCTAGGAGAGAGAAACCACCACTCTTCTTGGTCAAAAGCAAGTCACTCCCTGTCTCTTCCCCTTCTATACATAACACCACATAAGCCATGACTAGCTGAGTCATTTCAGAGGGAGCTGTAGGAAGTTTGTTATGACAACTGATTAGATTTTCAGCTGTTTTCCCCCCAGAGCAAGCATATTTTATTTTGTCTTATTTTTGTGTAGTTAAAGCCACCTGTTCCTTGGTGCTCCAAAATAATGTCTCAAACAGTCCACTCTCATATCTTTGTTTTGGGATGTCAAGGGTCTGTCCTAGAGCCACCTGCATGTATACGAAGCATATACCCTACCACTAAGCTATGTTCCTGCCCCCTCATCTCCCTTTTAAAGAAAAGGAAAAAAATTCCAGGTGCTCCTTTTCCTGCTCTTATCCCTACCCAGCCTCCCTTGCAGGTAGAGGCATGATGCAATGGCAGCTAAGCCACTCACCTGCTCTGCCCCAGCTATGGCGGGAAGAGCCATAGGTCTCCAGTGATCTCTGGCTTCTGGGCTCAGCAACACTGTATGCCATGGGGATATTGTCTCCTAGGAGGATCCAACTCTGCCCCTGCCTGATCTCCTGGGTCCTCCCAGCCTTCAAGCTCCTCAAACTCCTGCTGCTTCTAGGAACCAAATGCTCTTTAGTCCCAGGCCTTTCTGTGCAACCAGGACTGGTGTCTGATGCTCAGAGCATGGGCAGTTACAAGGAAACAGCAGAGCGTGCCTCTCTCATCCTCTGGAATATTCCGGAATCCCAGACAATGTCTCAGTGCATCTGGTCTATACAGGCTGTTCTTTCTCTTGTAGGTGCCAGAAAACTCTGCTCTCTCGGATGCAGAGAAAATGCCTTCAAATCCTGATCACAAAAAGGTGAACTTTCTATTTGCTTTTCCAGAATGAAATGGCAAATTGGAATTGTTCATCCCAGTAACTTCCTCTTCTGTTGGTGTCAGTGAGGACTTCGACAAAGCATCAGCAGGGCTGGCCCAGACTCTGGCTCCTGGGAAACTTAACCCAGGCAGGGCAGGGGGATTCTGGGTGACTGAGCTTGAGGAAGCAAATCAGCTGTCCCTGTCCCTTTTAACTCCAGTTCCTGGGGATCAAATATCATGCCTAAGAACAGAGAACTTCAAGGGGCCTGAGCAATAGTACAGGAGGTAAGACACTTTCCTGGCACATGGCCCACCTGGTTTGATCCCCAGCATCCCATAGTGTCCTCCAGGCACCGCCCGTAGTAACCCATGAGCATTGCCAGGTGTGACCCAAAAAGCAAAAAAAAAATCAAAAGAACAGAGCACTTCCACCCACCGCCAGTCATTCTCAGTAATCAACTTTCCATCACTGTGACTGTTTCCATTGGCACACACATCCAACACAACGCATTCACACATGTGTGTAACAGATTCATTATAAAGACATATTTCAATAAAGCTATTGACATGCTTAAACACACCATCACAAACTAAAACAAATACACAGCCCAACTGTTTAAATTTTTTCCTCCATGTTATAAACAGACAAAATCATTCACAGAATAATACAATCCAGTCATCATCCGCTTGCTGCTGAAGGTGACGTGCTGTGCCTTGCCCCGTGCACATTTTTCACAGCACAAATATACTTTGTCTCAGGCTGCCAAGGTCACACACATGTCTGAGGCCTCTGTCAGAGGATATGCACAAGGTTTGTCCCAATCAGACCTACCCAGAGGAAAGGGGAGCAAAATCTCAGTGAGAACCTCACAGGAGAGTCCAAGGAACGCTGTGTCTCTCCTGCTTTTGGGGGAGGGCACCCCAAGAGCCCCATTCAATGAACCCTGAGAAGGTTCATCTTGGAGAAGGCCTGGGATGCTGAGGTGCCACTGCCCTAAAGACTGGACGGAGGTCGGTTTCCACTTGACTAGGTTCCCACAGGACACATGTAGCTGACAGTTATGGGGTCCCTTCCTGGTGCCCTATGCACAGCTATGTCCACTCGCTGAGCAGGACTTGGAGTCCGGGGGTCTAGCAGCAGCCCCACAGGGTGACAATTTGTCATATTTTTAATTTGGGGGGAGCAAAGGATTTCAACCTGACAAATACAGCCAGAACCACACTGAGCTGCCCTCCTGGGAGGAAGCCTGGGCTGAGTCC
>JAJIBD010006768.1:0-112085 GCA_021461705.1 Cryptotis parvus | reverse complement strand
TTTGACTGAGCTTCAGTGAAGATGAAGTTCTGGGCTGAGGAATCTAGGTTGGATGCCAGGGTCCAATAAAGCAGAAATACAGTTAAGGCCTGAGGGACAGGATGCGTCTGGAGAGTGGGTGGGCAGCTTCCCTGGCACGCATAGGCTCAGCCCCCAAGCCCCACCAGGAGTGATCCTAAGCACAGTGCCAATCCTGAGTGAAACAGTCGGGTATGGACCCCAAATAAAACCCAAAATACATTTTTTGGCTTTTTTGATCATCCCGGCAATGCTCAGGGGTTACTCCCTGGCTCTGCATTCAGAAATTACTCCCTGGCAGTGCTCAGGGGACCATATGAGATGCCGGAATTGAACCCAGGTTGGCCATGTTCAAGGCCAAAATCCTACCCGTTGTGCTATCGCTCAGGCCCCCAAATACAATTGTTTTTTTTTTTTTTTTTTTGGGTCACACCTGGCGATGCTCAGGGGTTACTCCTGGCTCTGCACTCAGGGAATTACCCCTGGCGGCGCTCAGGGGGACCATATGGGACGCCGGGATCGAACCCAGGCCGGCACAGGCCTGCCGCGTGCAAGGCAAACGCCTCTACCGCTGGGCTATCGCCTCCGGCCCCCAATTGTTTTTTTTTTGCTTTTTCGGTCACACCCGGCAATGCTCAAGAACCAAAATACACTTATTAACAAAAGAGAATGAAGTTTCATCTAGGCCCCAGTGAAGCCACCCCAACGACAGTTTCTTAGGGAAACTGAACTGGACACGGCCATAGGACACGACCACTGGACATGGCCTGCAGCTGTTGTCTCCCACTTCCAAGCCTCTACAGGAGTGTGCAGGCCCAGCTGGGGAGGACCCAATGGGGATGGGTTGGAGAAAGAGCACGCAGCTAGGGCGTTGCCTTGTAAGGGGAGAGCCTGGGTTTAAGCCCTAGCACCCCATATGGTCCCTGAGCACCATCAGGAATAATTCCTGAACACTGCTTGGTGTGGCCCCAAACCAAAACAAAGCAAATGAGAAGCAATAGGTGACCTCTGCCTGCTACATCCCCCAAGTGGGGCGTGCCCAGAGTGTGTGTGTGTGTGTGTGTGTGTGTGTGTGTGTGTGTGTGCAGGCTCTCTGTGTGTGTGTGCAGGGGCTCTGTGTGTGTATGCGTGCAAGTGTGTATGTGTGTAGGGTTCTCTGTGTGTGCAGAGTTCTGTGGTTGTATATGTGTGTTTGTGCAGGGCTCTGTATATGTGTGTGCAGGGTTCTGTGTGTCTGCCTATGTGTACAGGGGTCTGTGTGTGTATATGTGTCTGTGTGCGGGGCTCTGTGAATGTGTGTGCATGCAATGCAGGCTCTGTGTGTATGTATATGTGTGCAGGGCTCTGTGTGTGTGTGTGTGTATGTGTAAGCGCGTGCCAGTTCTGTGTGTAAGTGCATAGGGCTCTGTGTGTATGTATATGTGTGCAGGGCTGTGTGTGTGTGTGTGTAAGCGCAGTCGGGTTCTGTGTGTATGTGCATAGGGCTCTGTGTGTATGTATATGTGTGCAGGGCTGTGTGTGTGTATGTGTGTATAAGCCGCCGGTTCTGTGTGTATGTGCATAGGGCTCTGTGTGTATGTATATGTGTGCAGGGCTGTGTGTGTGTGTGTGTGTGTGTGTAAGTAAGCACGTGCGGTTCTGTGTGTATGTATGTGCATAGGGCTCTGTGTGTATGTATATGTGTGCAGGGCTGTGTGTGTGTGTGTGTGTGTATAAGCCACGCCGGTTCTGTGTGTATGTGTGCAGGGCTGTGTGTGTGTGTGTGTGTAAGTCGCACCGGTTCTGTGTGTATGTGCATAGGGCTCTGTGTGTATGTATATGTGTGTGTATGTGTGTGTGTATGTGTGTGTAAGCGCGTGCGGTTCTGTGTGTATGTGCATAGGGCTCTGTGTGTATGTATATGTGTGTGTATGTGTGTGTGTATGTGTGTGTAAGCCGCGTCGGTTCTGTGTGTATGTGCATAGGGCTCTGTGTGTATGTATATGTGTGCAGGGCTGTGTGTGTGTGTGTGTGTGTGTATAAGCGCTCGCGGTTCTGTGTGTATGTGCATAGGGCTCTGTGTGTGTATGTATATGTGTGCAGGGCTGTGTGTGTGTGTGTGTGTAAGCGCCCGGTTCTGTGTGTATGTGCATAGGGCTCTGTGTGTGTGTATATGTGTGCAGGGCTGTGTGTGTGTGTGTGTAAGTTAACGCCGGTTCTGTGTGTATGTGCATAGGGCTCTGTGTGTATGTATATGTGTGTGTATGTGTGTATAAGCGCACGCCGGTTCTGTGTGTATGTGCATAGGGTTCTGTGTGTATGTATATGTGTGCAGGGCTGTGTGTGTGTGTGTGTAAGCGCGTGCGGTTCTGTGTGTATGTGCATAGGGTTCTGTGTGTATGTATATGTGTGCAGGGCTGTGTGTGTGTGTGTGTGTAAGCGCGTGCGGTTCTGTGTGTATGTATAGGGCTCTGTGTGTATGTATATGTGTGCAGGGCTGTGTGTGTGTGTGTAGCGTCGCCCGGTTCTGTGTGTATGTGCATAGGGCTCTGTGTGTGTGTATATGTGTGCAGGGCTGTGTGTGTGTGTGCGCGCCAAAGGGTTCTGTGTGTATGTGCATAGGGCTCTGTGTATGTATATGTGTGCAGGGCTGTGTGTGTGTGTAAGCCGCCCCGGTTCTGTGTGTATGTGCATAGGGCTCTGTGTGTGTGTGTATAAGCGCCGCGCCGGTTCTGTGTGTATGTGCATAGGGCTCTGTGTGTGTATATGTGTGCAGGGCTGTGTGTGTGTGTGTAAGCTGCTGGTTCTGTGTGTGTATGTGCATAGGGCTCTGTGTGTGTGTGTTGAGCCGCACCTGCTTGGCTGACGCCCGCAGCCAGTCCTTCACACTGTCCTCCTTCAGGGAGCAGCCGATGAACACCAGGTAGCTCTCTTGTGGCCCACTGCTGGCTGGAGGGGTGCTTCTGGAATCAGGGGTGGGGTGGGTCCCTCCAAAACGGGTACAATGCTCAGCGAAGTTGGCCAGAGTGTTGTGGCAGACCTCCATGGTCCTCTCAGAGTCTGGAAGAGCACATGTTAGTTGCTGAGCTGCTGCCCAGAGAGGAAACAGCCTCGCGAACACCGAGCACAGCGGCAGCGGCACAGATGGCTGGGCTCAGCCGCACGTGTGGAGGGAAGGGGGCGCAGGGAGGCGATCAGGGCTACAGAAGAGGGAGGAGAGGTTTTCTGGGGGACGACGAGGAGTCTCACCTCGTATCTGCAGTTTGTGAAATGCTGTGGAGACCCAGAGTGGGGACACCCACTCACAGGGCCGGGGTGTAGACTGTGCGTATGGGAGTCCCGGGTCTGATTCTTGGCACCACATAGTACCCAAGTACTCCCAACACTGTGCCAGTAAGGCCCCTTTTCTCCCCAGCACCACCAGATGGGGTCCAAAAACCAAAGGAAAAGAAAAAGTGGGGGCTGAGGCGATACTACAGCAGGTAGAATATTTGCCTTGCATGCAGCCTGGGTTCGATCCTCGGCATCCTATATGTTCCCCGAGCACTGCCAGGAGTAAATCCTGAGTGCAGAGTCAGGAATAACCTCTGAGCATTACCAGGTGTGACCCTCTTTTCCCCCATTCCCCCGCCAAAAAAAAAAAAAAAAAAAAGGTAGAAGGGCAGGGATAAAGCATAGACCTTGCATATGTTAGACCCGGCTCAATTCCCAGTATTTGGAAGGGGGCAGGGAAAGGAAGGAGAGGTCTAAAATAAGGGAGGTGATGGGGCGAGAGGGGAAAGGGAGGTGCAGAGCCCTGGAAGCGGAAAAGGGAGAGGCCCCAGGGACCTGGGCTTGAGGAGGGGCCACAGGTGCAGTTAGTAACAGAATCAAGCCAGCAGTATGGGCTAAGGACCCAAGAGATTCCTTGGTGGGGGTGATGTCACCTACTTCTCCCTCTGAACCCAGAGGGCCCCATGCTTACAACTCCCCGTGTCAGTGACTCTCTGAAGAGCACCCCAAGGGCTCCCTCCTCTTTCCAATCAGTCCTGACTGCCCCACTCCATGGGAGGAGACCCAGCACCAAGACTAATGAAGGGTCAGAGCTTAGCAAAAGGAGCCCAGCGGGAGCAGAGCCAACCTCTGCCACTGGCTGGCCAGGGTAGTATCTGAACAGGAGCCATGAGGGTGCGGGGTGACCCGGGACATGCCGACATGCCATGTGTGGAAGCATGAAGACGCATGCCCGTCACCTGGGTCCTTGGGCCCTGCCTCCAAGTCCTCATCCAGTGGCTGACACTTGCTGGTCCCATTGGTGGTCTTTCATCAGAGCTGCCACTCCCTAACACACACACTCCCCTCCTTCCCCTAGCACCCTCTCTCTGATCCCAGAAACGTGCTTTTCGGCCTCTGGCCCTCATGCCTTTCTCACTGCCCATCAGACCAGCTTTTACTTGTTTAGCAGCTGCGCCTGACCCCCAGCCCAGGACGAACAAACCTCAGAGACTCTCTCGTTGTTGATGTTTGGTGAGCCACACCTAGTGGTGCTCTGGGGGACCATGTTATCTGGGGACTCTGCCTGCACTCTAACTCCTTGAACCATCCCCCTGGCCCTGGACAGTCTTCAAAATGTGAGGCTTCCAGAAGTCTAAAGTCTAGGGTTCTTTTCTTTTCTTTCTTTTTTTTTGCTTTTTGGGTCACACCCAGCATGCTCAGGGGTTACTCCTGGTTCTGCACTCAGGAATCACTCCCTGGCACTGCGTGGGGACCATATGGGATGCTGAGGATCGAACCGGGTCAGCCGCATGCAAGGCAAATGCCCTACCCGCTGGACTATTGCTCCAGCCCCTAAAATTCTTTTCTTTCTTTCTTTTTTGCTTTTTGGGTCACACCTGACAATGCTCAGGGGTTACTCCTGGCTCTGCACTCAGGAATTACTCCTGGCGGTGCTCGGTGGACCATATGGGGAAGCCGGGGATCAAACCTGGGGTCGGCTGCATGCAAGGCAAACACCCTTCCCACTGTGCTATTGCTCCGGCCCCCAGATGTCTAAGATTGATCAAATAGTCCTACTAGACTATTTGAGAGAGGGAGAGGGAGAGTAGGGAAGCTTGAAGGCCTTGGAAGAAAAGGGTCAGAGCAGGGCCTGAGACAGAGCTCATAGGAGTACAAGGTCTACATGCAGGAGGCCCGAGTCCAATTCATGGTACTGTATGGTTGGCTGAGCAGACAGGAGTGACTTTTTATTTATTTATTTATTTTTTTGCTTTTTGGGTCACACCTGACAATGCTCAGAGGTTACTCCTGGCTCTGCGCTCAGGAATTACTCTTGGCGGTGCTCAGGGGACCATATGGGATGCCGGGGATCCAACCCAGGTTGGCCGCGAGCAAGGCAAACGCCCTCCCGCTGGACTATTGCTCCGTCCCGGGAGTGACTTCTGAGCACTGAGCTACGAGTAGCCCCTCAGCACCAGCAGGTGTGGCCCAAAACCAAAGTAAGGACAAAAGGAGGAGGTGGGAAGAGGAAGAAGAGGGTACAGAGGTTATGGCACTTTCTTGCAGGCCATACCCGTCAGTCCCTGGCACCCGATGGTCCTCTGAGAACAGTGCCGGTAGAACAGCACCCTGGCACCTCTGATATGGCCTCACACTTCTCCACAAAACCAAGAACTGAGCCAGAGCAACAGAGCGCAGTGCTGCTATACTTGTGGTACTCGGTCTGGGAGAACCGAGTCTGAATCCAGGGAGTCAAGGGGCTGGAGGACAGGCCTTGGGCAGGTCACCTGGAGAAGGGAGGGCACATTCCCACGGTGGCCAGCACAACCTGGGGGAAAGGTGGGTCCTTGGCAGAGAGGGTGTGAGAGAGTGACATCGTGGTCCAAACGGACCAGCCGCAGCAGAGGCTGCGGACTCCCACGGTGAGACGTGGCCACTGCAGTGCTGGCCTCCCAGGGGCAGCCATTACCTGTGAATTTCACTTTGCCTAGGATGTGGTAGATGTTTCCAGAGAAGGGACTTGGCTTGATGGAGGACTGGATGGCTGGGGAAGAAGAGAGAGCACAGCTGTCACCCACTGGGAGGTGCAGGGACTCTTCTCCAGGTGCAGGGATCCCCCACTCTGCCCCCCCATTCCTGCCTCCCCAGCAGCTCTGCCAGTGCTCCCTGGTGAGGAGTGGCCGTCAGACTGCCTGCAGGGTCACTGAGTCAGGGCAGGGAACTCCCGGGCTCAACTCCTCCACCTGTTTTCATACCCAAGTCCGAGAAGAGACAGCACATAGAATAGCATAGAAGGAACAGGAAGCAAGTCCCCTCTGAAACATCTGTCCTCTGGAAGTGCTCGGGGACCATATGGGATGCTGGGACCAAACCCGGGTTGGCCGTGCAAGGCAAATGCTCTACCTGCTGTGCTATTGATCCGGCCTGACTGAAGCCTTCACACGAGCCAGTGAGGGTTACTAACCTTTACACCTGGCGACAAAGCGCTCTTCTCCAGGGGCCGTCCAAACCACACGCAGATCTGAACCATTAGCGGGAAGACAGATCCAGCCGCGAAATTACCTTGATACCTTAAAGGATTAAAAAATATAAGGCATAGATGCTGCCTGAGCCCATATGCTGCTTGAGGTCACATGGCTCAGCACATGTGGTGCCCAAGTGCCAGCATCTCCCTTCTTGAGATGTGTACGCTCACTCTTTCCCTCCTCCTTCCCGTCTTAAAAAAATCCATAATGAAGTCTGTTTTTACTTCAATAAATAAACAAACAAATAAAAGTACTGAGACTCTGAGTATAATTATTATTTTGGGAAGAATCAGATGTCACTTATACCTTATTATCTGAATTTTTTCCTTCTTATATACTATTTTTTTCTTTTTGGGTCACACCCCGCAATACTAAGAACCTACTCTGGCGGTGCTCAGGGGACCATATGGGATGCCAGGGATCGAACCCGGGTTGGCCGCATGCAAGGCAAACGCCCCTACCTGCTGTGCTATCTCTCCGGCCCCACTATTTTGTGTTACTAACACTTGCTTAAATGTGGAACTGGGAAGCGTGTTTGGCTCATCAGAATAGGGAGAGGATGCTGGGCTTACCTGCACGGGACTAGCAGTTCCTTGAAGGAAAAGATCTCATCTATTTTGGAAGCCTGGGAGGTCATTCCTGGCACCCCGGGGTTTCTTTCCCCAGGATCGTCCCCCTCTTCCTTCAGCCCTCAACTTTTTTTTTTTTGTGCTTTTGGTGGGTCATACCTGGCAATACTCCTGGCTCTGCACTCAGGAGTTACTCCTGGCAGTGCTCAGGGGACCATATGGTATGCCAGGGATCAAACCCGGTTCGACCACGTACAAGGCAAACGCCCTCCTCGCTGTACTATCGCTCCGCCCAGTCTTCAACTCTGTGCCCCCATCTCACTGAGGGCCATTTCTCGAGACTACATTAGGATGTGTGCATTCCCTCCAGAAGGAATGGGTGAGGTGGGCCATCCCTGTGCCAGTTTCTCAATGCTGAGTTCAGCAGGTATAAAGTCTGCCAAGGAATCATGGGCAACACAGTCCTAGGGGCTGGAGAGAGAGTACAGGAGGTAAGGCGTTGCCGATCCATGCAGCTGAGCCCAGTTTGAGCCATAGCACTGCATGGTCACCCCAGCACTGCCAGGAGCAACGCCTGTGCCCAGAGCCAGGAGTAGTCTCCAAGCACCACGAGCCATGGCCAGAAAACAAAACAAGAAACATCAGGGCTGGGGCCAGGGAGAAGGTTCGAGCACATGCTGAAAAATAATCTTAGCGTGTAGGAATCCCCTGGAGACCCATTAGTGAACGGAGGCCCTGGGATCCATTTCTGGTGCCGGGAAGAGGGTTCTAGAGCGTGAAGAAATGAACTTTTAATTATGGAAAAACTACACGGCCCAACCTGCTGTGCTATTCCTCAGGCCCCTCCACCCCAGTTTAATTCTTGCACCTAACATGGTCTCTCAGCACTTCCGGGAGTGAACCCTGAGCACAGCAGGGTGTGGTCTAAATGAAGAGCCTTCTAAGGAAGCCCTCACTAATCCCACTTTCAGTTTGCCTCCAGACAAGCCTTTGCCCTGAGCTAGCTCACTTGTGGCACAGATGAATAAAGTCAGTATGGGTTGGAGAACAGAGCCTTCCTGGGTACCAAATTGGCGGGGGGGTTTGGGGCGAAGCAATAGCACAGCGGGTAGGGGCGTTTGCCTTGCACATGGCCAACCTGGGTTTGATCCCAGCATCCCCAAGCACCACCAGGAGTAATTCCAGAGTGCAGACCCAGGTGTAACTCCTGGGCACTGCTGCTGGGTGACCCAAAAAGCAAAAAAAAAAAAAAAAAAATTGGAGGGGGTCGTGTCTCAGAATCAGGCCCAGAGGCACAATCAGCAAAAGGGAGACATCTCACATTCACCCCACTTAGCTTTCTTTTCAGCTAAGTCGTCACTGTCCTGTTCTGGCGCAGGAATGGGCCAGGTGTAACTGAAAGGGATAACGCATCAAACCAAAGTACAAATATTGGGGAGGGAAGAGCTGGGGGCAACTGAGAGGTCTCTCTAAACGTGGCGAGAAGTGTGTGTAGCCGCTGTGTTAGCCAACGTGGCTGAGGGCTACTGCTGTGGACACCGCACCTTACAGTGATGCTGTTGTGACAGGGTCGCAGTGCCCGTTCCATGCTTCCTCAGAGGCAGCGGGACGGGACACTGCTGGGGCCACCTGAGCAAGAAGCCCACCTACTGGAAGGAAATGTCGAAGGCCTGGCCAGGTTCTCAGGTATGAGTCTCCCGCCGGGAAGGTGGGAACTCCTTGGCTCTGTGCCAGCCATTTCACCCTCGCAAAGGGCTGGAGGAAACCCTGAGGTGCTTGGTGTCCACAGGGCGATGGCCGGCAAATCTAGAGCCTGGACCTGAGACTCAAAGCCCCAGGTGAGTAGGACTTGGGACAGGCTAGGTCAGTGTTCCCTTCTCTATTTGATTTTCTGTTGTTCAGATTCTGGACTACATCCGACGATGCTTAGGGCTTTCTCCTTGCTCTGCACTCAGAGTTCACGCCTGGCAGAACTCGAGGGACTGCATGTGTGCCAGGGATTGAACCTGGGTGAGCAGGGTGCAAGCAAATGCCCTTCTCACAGTGCTATCTCTAGGGCCCATACCAGCTCTTTTCCTTCTCCTGTAATAAATAAACCAGTGGTCTTACAAAGAAATCTTAAATTAACTTCTTTTCAAAGATGATACTTGCCAGCCAGGGAACATTAAATATCGAGATCGTAGCATCTGGGGACTTGAAAAACTACTGTCCGAGAGAATCATTTCAATGTCTTCATTCCTTAGAAGATGTACAGAAAAAGTCACGTTAGTTAGGGCAATCGAGTTAAAGTATACATTTGCTCCTTTCCTCCTTCCACACTGCCCTCCAGACGAAAGCACAAATAACTATTTTTTTTCTGCCAAGCCACTTCAAAGTAGGTCATATATCCATGTTATTTCACCACTTACTACTTGAGTACGCATCTCCTCAAAACAAAGACTTCCTTCTACAGAACCACAATACTGTTGTCAGAGCCAAAGAACTGAATAGGACAGACCAGTGGTTCTCAAAGTTGACCCAGACAGACTTAAAACTACCAAAGCCTGAAACCAGAGCAATAGTATAATGGGTAGGGAATGTGCCCTGCACGCAGCCAACCCAGGTTCAATTCCTGACACCATATATGGTTCGTTGCCCCACCAGGAGTGATCCCTGAGTGCAGAAGCCAGAAAGCCATAGCTAAACTTTTTACACCGCTGGGCATGGCCCCAACCCTCCCACCCCCATATAAATAACAAAAATAAACAAGATCATGTCTAATTGAGGATGCAGTGCAGAGGGAGAGGACTTACTCTGCATGTGTGAAAGGGGCCCAAGTTGGACCCTCAGTGTATCTGTGTGTGTGTGTGTGTGTGTGTGTGTGTATTTGTTTTTCTATTGCTAGTGTTCTTCAGCTTTTCACACCTGCGAAGATACATGTCTTGTAATTTTGTTTTCGTTTTGGTCCAATCCTGGTGATGTTCAGGGCTTAACTCCTGGCTCTGAGCTCAAGAATCACTCGTTGTGTGGTTCAGAGGACCATAGGGGATGCCGAGGATAGAATCCAGGCTGTTCATGTGTAATTCATTACCCACTATATCATCTCCCTAACCCCACCTGTCTCATATTTATTTATTTATTTATTTAGGGTCACATCCGGCAATGCTCAGGGGTTACTCCTGACTATGCACTAAGAAATTACTCCTGGTGGTGCTCGGGGGACCATAAGGAATGCTGGGGATTGAACCGAGGTCGGCCACATGCAAGGCAAACACCCTACTCGCTGTGCTATCACTCTGGCCTCCTATCTTGCATTTATTTTTTATTTATTTATTTATTTTTTTGCTTTCTGGGTCACACCCGGCAATGCTCAGGGGTTACTCCTGGCTCTGCACTCAGGAATTACTCCAGGCGGTGCTCAGGGGACCATATGGGTTGCCAGGGATCGAACCCGGGCCGGTATGGGCCAGCCACGTGCAAGGCAAACGCCCTACCGCCTGGGCTATCGCTCCAGCCCCCCCATCTTGCATTTATAATCAAGGTGGTAGACCAGTAGTTTTCAGCTTTCCACCCATGTGAATTGGCACCAGTCTGTGACTATAACTGCTCTCCGCCATGTATCTCATATCTCAGAGTTCCAAGGAATGCTGGGAATCTTTGAAAGCAGTGATTTTCCAGCGTTTTTCTGACCATGGCCTTTTGTCAACCTTGTTTCCTTCCTGGGGGGGTCCTCAGTCCCTAGAGGTTTGCCCTTCAGTCTCATGGAGGACCCCTCAGCACTGAGCACCACCAGGCCTAAGGAGCACTGAAGGGCTCCAACACTGAGCCACCAGACCTATAGCACCAGACAGAGCCAGGGGTTGGGCCCTCCAGAAAACCAAACCAAACCATCTGATGTCTACACAGATTCTGGTTCTAGATACAGCAGAAAGATCCTGTGGGTCACACTGGAGTGTCGTGTCTGAGCAGAGGCTGGTTGCTGGAATGAAGCGACCTTGGTATGCTTACCTGGTGACAACCCCGTTTTCTGCAAGAATGAAGGCTGCAGTCGGATTAGCAGCCCTGACGAGGTTCTGCAGCTGAACCAGGAGAGGATGCCTCTGCTCGGTGGTGAGACTGGTGAAGACCACATTACTCACCAGGCCTAGGGGGCAAACCGAGAATGAGAACCAACAGTTGAGTCTTTAGAGTCTGGTCTGGTTTGGGGGGCCACAGCCTGTGATACTCAGGTTTCTCCCAGTATGGTGCTTTGGGAGGTTGTTTTTTGTTTTTGGGCTATACTTGGCAGTGCTCAGGGCTTACTTCTGGTTCTGTGCTCAGGGATCACTCCTGCCAGTGCTCTAGGGAACATATGGGATACAGGGGATGGAACCCAGGCAAGGCAAATGCCCTACCCACTGGACTATTGCTCTGGCTCCTTGGGGCCAGTGTTTGGTGATACTCAGGGTGGAGATGGGGAATCATGTGGTGTCAGGATCAACCCAGGCCTACTGCATGCACTTCTTCCTGTGATGCTGGGGTCAGAACCCAGGCCTCATGCACACATTACAATAAGCTACATGACTGGTCTAGAATCTTTTTCCCCTTTTTTGGGTCACACCCAGCAATGTTCAGGGGTTTCTCCTGGCTCTGAACTCAGGAATTACTCCTGGCGGTGCTCGGGGACTGGTCTAGAATCTCGAGTTGAGGAATCAAAGGTGGGCCCATGCTCTCTCCTTTGGTCGCCCTCTCCCCTCTCCCGGAGGCTCCGTCTGTGCCTGATCCAGTACTATCACCTTCTGGGGTAAATGGTCTCAGCCTAATAGACGCCTCACTTTTTTTAACTTAAAAGAATTATTTTTCTGCCTCACTTCTGAACTCCTCCCTTACGTGGTGAGAGGGACAGAGCCCAGGCCCTGACATGCGTGAGGAATGTGCTCTCCCACTGGTCACCGCCTGGATCCTGAAACTCCTCCACGGTAATTCTGCTTTCTGGACGGTGCTGAGCTGCTCTGCCAGAAGACCCTTCCCATGTGCCATGCACTGAACCTAACCATACCTGATGCCACTGACAGAACTCGGGGCCGAAGAGGTGGCTCAAGGGACTGAAGTGCTCTGCATAGGAGAGGCCCGGGTCTGACCCAGAACCAGAACTCATGGTTCTCCCTGCCCCAAGTACCTCATAGCAAGCCCTATGCACCACTGAGCATGGACCCAAAAGTAAAGAAGACCGATACTCAGCAGGCACTAATTATGTAGCAGGCACTGTATACATCCTCAGAAAAGCAAAGAGCCAAGGAGTCACACACAGATGTACAATTTCAAGTAAGGACTAACATAAACATTCACATAGACACATGGTTAGAAGGAGTTACATGGCCTCAGGTAATGAGAGGATGTGGAATGTGAAAAGAACAGTAAAATCTGTAACACTACAGAGAATTTGCCATGCCAACATAACTATACTCTTCTATGATCAATCCAGTTTTTATTTATCTAGGCTGATTGGGCCACACCCAGAAGTGCTCCAGGACTTACTCCTGGCTCAGGGACCCATATGAAGTTCTGGAATTTGAACCATGAACGACTACATACAAGGCAATCACTATTATCATTATTAATTATCTATTATCTATTATCTATTATTATTATTATTATTATTATTATTATTATTATCTTTTTGGGTGACACCTGGTGATGCTCAGGGTCTACTCCTGGCTCTGCACTCAGGAATTACTCCTGGCAGTGTAATCACTCCGGCCCCAACAAAGCAATCGCCTTAATCTCTGTGTACTACCTCTCCAGCCCCTAGATATTATTTTATAAAATATATTATCTTATATCACCACTAGATAAGGACCACTGGGCTGCAGAGAAAGCACACCAGACTAAGTGCCTACTTTACCTGAAGGAGGCTGGGGTTGGATCCTCAGCACAAGCTCCCCAGAGCACTGCCAGGATCAACACCCAGGAACAAAACCAGGAGCAAACCCTGAGCATCACCACGTGTATCTCCCCAAAAATCAACAACAGAAAAAATGTCAGGACTGGGGGCTGGAGTGATAGTACCGTGGGAAGGGCATTTGTCTTGCACACTGCTGACCCAGGTTTGGTCCTTGGCATCCCATATGGTACCCTGAGCACTGTCAGGTGTAATTCCTGAGCACAGAGCCAGGAGTAACCCAAGTATTGCCAGGTATGACCCTAAAAAGCCAAAAAAAAAAAAAAAAGGACTATTTGGGGTGTGGAACTGGGGCTTGGATCAGACCTTGCAGTGCTCAGGGAATCACCTGTGGTGCCAGGGATTGAAACAGGTTGACTGCAGGAAGGACAAGTGCCTTAAGCCCTGAACTACCACTGTGGTTCATTTCTATACTTTTGTACAAAATCATACGGTACAAAAGAATATTTAGTAGCCTTAGTTCTCCATATTTTCTTCTCTCTCTCTCTCTCTCTCTCTCTCTCTCTCATATTTAGTAGCCTTAGTTCTCCATGTTTTCTTCCCCCCTCTCTCTCTTCTCTCTCTCTCTCTCTCTCTCTCTGTCACACCTGGCAATGGTCAGGGGTTTCTCCTGGCTCTGCACTCAGGAATTACTCCTGGCGGTACTCGGGGGACCATATGGGATGCCGGGATCGAACCTGGGCCGGCATGGGCTGGTGGCGTGCAAGGTAAGCGCCTTACCCGCTGGGCTACCCTGACCATGTTCTTTTTTTTTTTTTTTTTTTTTTTGCTTTTTTGGGTTACACCGGCAAGGCTCAGGAGTTACTCCTGGCTCTGCACTCAGGAATTACTCCTGGCAATGCTCGGGGGACCATATGGGATGCGGGGGATCGAACCCGGGCCGGCACAGGCTGGCCGCATGCAAGGCAAGCGCCCTACCCGCTGGGCTATCGCCCGGCCCGACCATGTTCTCTTAAGTCTACACATATGTAAGTATATAGCAATACAGAGAATCTTGTTTTTGGCCTCTCCGCTAGTGCTGAAGGCCACGAGGCTACTCCACCTCCTGACAGAGCTCAGGGAGGCCAGGAATTGCTGGGGAGCAAGCCCAGGGCCCTGAATGTGGCGGGTTAGCACTCCACCCCTTGTAGTGATCTTCTGACCCCAGAACCGTGTTTTCCTGAATTCCTCCTACTCTCAAGGGCTCTATCCTCAAGTTCTCCCAAGTATGATTTAGTTGGAGCAGCACATGACTATGAAGTTCACCTAGCCTTTGATTTATTCTACTTCTAATAGGTCCCCCCATCATGTGTCTGGTCTGTTGAGAGGCTTTAACATTAAGATGGCTCACCTTAATGTTGCCTTGAGCCTCAGGCAAGACTCCTAAAGAAGGTGACACAGAGGGGATGGAGGGTGGGGTGGGGTCCCTGCTCTTATTCTTCCTTAGAAAGATCACGCTGAGGGGCTATGAAAGTTGATGAGGCGGTCTAGTGGGCTATCTGCCACAGTTCCTGGCCCTGGTGCAGTCACAGCAAGTAGCCAGAGCTGCTGGGATCAAGGCAACATGAGGAGGCCAGGCCCAGAGTGTGGCACAGTGGGAAGCAGGAAGGGTTCTACAAGGCTTAGTAAGTTCTGGAGATAGTGGAGAAGGAAGCCCGATCCTGCAAGAAGCCAATGGCGTTGCCAGGTGGAAAAGAAAAATAACAAAGGGTTTTGGGGCCAGAGGGAAAGCTGAATGGGTCGAGCAACTGCACTGTATGGGGGAGGCCTGGGTTTGATCCTTGCCACTACTTGGTCCCCTGAGCACTATCGTGTTCACTATGAACATTACTGAGTTCAGAGGGGTCAATCCTGAACACTGCTGGGAGGGACCAAAAATCAAATAAGCTGGAAGGAAGGAGGGAAAAATGAAAATACATGTTTTTTTTGCGGTGAGGAATAAGTCAAGGTATAAAATAAGAAGCCCAGGGGCCAGAGCAATAGTCTAGCGGGGAGGGCATTTGCCTTGCACGTGGCCAACCTGGGTTCTATCCTCGGCATCCCATATGGTCCCCTGAACGCTGGCAGGAGTAACTCAGTGCAGAGCCAGGAGTAACCCCTGGGCATTGCCCCAAAAAGAGAAAAAAAAAAAAAGCCCACAATGACCCTAAGCTTCATTTTAATATCTTCTAGAGCCTTGCATGTGGCTGACCCTGGTATGATCTCTGGCACCTCATATGGTCCCCTGAAATTATCAGCCATGATTCCTGAGGGCAGAGCCAGGAGCAAACCCTGAGTACTGCTGGGTGGGACACCAAACCAAACCAAAAAAGGAGAATAAAAAAAGGCACCAAAAAAAATCCCAAAACAAAACAAAACAAAAATAAAAGAGGGTTTTTCTTCAGAGGCAAACAAGCAGAAGGATTATCTCTGGCATTCCGAAGGCCAGCTATGTAAACTGCAGCCTGCCAAGAGGAAACGCCACTTGTGAGGCAGGTAGAGCAGCTATCTGGGCAACATACACGGTGGGTCTGTGCTTTTTTTTTCCTCCTGTCTCTGTATCTAGGAGCAGAGAAACAGATGTCGACAAGGTCACACCAGTCTGGGCCATGAGAAGCAGACAGTCTGGCCTGCTCCATTCCCAAGAGTGAAGAAACATCTCTGAAGTTTTAGCAGCCCAGGAGAAAGAAGAGTTGAGACTCTGTCTACTGATACACTTCTGAATGGAAGACCTAGCCCTTTGCTTTTTTTTTTTTTTTTTGCTTTTTGGGTCACACCTGGCAATGCTCAGGGGTTACTCCTGGCTCTGCACTCAGGAACTACTCCTGGCGGTGCTCGGGGGACCATATGGGATGCCGGGAGGTCGAACCCAGGCGGCACAGGCCGCCGCGTGCAACGCAAATGCCCTACCCGCTGGGCTATCGCTCCGGGCCCTCCCTTTGCTTTTTGAAAGCAGTTTCATTCATTCTTTTTTTTTTTTTTTTTTTTGAAAGCAATTTCTTTTCGGGTTTGGGGGACCCTCTGGTGATACTCAGGGGCTACCTCCCAGCATGGTGCTTGATCCAGGGATCAAACCTGGCCAGGCTCTGCTGTGTGCAGAACATGCGCTCCAGCCCTCTAGTCTGCTGCTAAGCTAGATTATAAGGAGCCGTACTTTCTATTTAAGCACTGACAGTATTTCCTGATCCCTGGACTTCGGTAATACCCATCATCTTGGGACTGCGATATAGTCCTTTCCTCGTAAAATAACCTTTCGTTGTAAAAGCGAAGAACCAGGGAGTGACTAACGAACAGGAGCAAAGGGAGACACCAGGTTCCCTTGAGACATGAAGTGTTTGCCTTCTGGCGGCAGATCCCATCTGCAACCTGGTCAGCAAATCTCTGAGGAAAAGAGAAAGCCTTGCCTTCGTCTCCTCCTCCCCAGACAGCCCAGGTCCATGGTGAGCCAGGTCAGACCAGTCGCTAGGGACACCTGGCCCAGATGCAAAGGAAAAATATTTACCAAGGCACCGCCACCCCACACATCCCTTAGAATTCAGGAAACAGCCTATGGGTCTCAAAGTCATCTGCCCACACCTGCAGCTTTCTATAAGCATGGTGGTTGGGCATGCTGCTTTGGGATAGTGAGTTGGAAGGAGATAAAGTTACTAAGTACCAGAGAGAATGTGTCTGCTTCGGCCTTTTAAAAGGCTCTTTTTGGGGCTGGGGTGATAGTACAGGGGTAGGGTGTTTGTTTTGCATGTGCCCAACCAACCAGGATTTAATACCTGGCATCCCATATGGTTCCCCGAGCACTGCTATGAGTAATTCATGAGTGCAAAGCCAGGAATAACCCCTGAGCATCATCGGGTGTGAAAAGGCAAAAAAAAAAAAAAAAAAAAAAGCAGGCTGTCCTCTCTTGGGCTGGAGCAACAGCCCTGTGGGTAGGATGTTTGCTCTTCATGCAGCTGACCCAGGTCTAATCTTCTCTACCCCAGGTGGTCCCCAGAGTCACCAGGAGTGATTCCTAAGTGCAGAGACAGGAGCAACCCCTAAGCATTGTCACATGTGGCGCAAACTGAAACCAAACAGAAATAAGGCTTTTCTCCGTGACATCAGCCCAGGCTTGTAAGCAATAAAGACCCATAACACTCAAGCTCTGTGCTGGACATGCCCTGACCATCTGTGCTTTTCCGTAGGCAAGAGAAGAAGGAGCACTGCCGGAGAAGTGTCAAGGAGCACAGGTGCGCAGTAAGCCCTTGGGCTCACAAGGGAGGTGGCCAGCGCCCACCCTTGGCGTTGATCATCATTTCCAAACATTTATCTAAGTTGCAGACAGTTCTCTGGGATTATCTTCTAGACTAATATTTTTCTCCTGTATTTTCTTTTCTTGGTTTTTTAGACTACACCTGGCAGTTCTCAAGGCTTACTTCTGGATCTGTGCTCAGGAATCAACCCTGGTGGTGCTTAGTGGACCGTATGGGGTGCTGGGGGGCTGAACCAGAACTGGCCGTGGTCAAGAGCTTTACTCGATGTGCTATCTCTCTGGCCCTTGTATTTTTTTTTTCTTTTTTGGGTCACACCGGCGATGCTCAGGAGTTACTCCTGGCTCTGCACTCAGGAATTACTCCTGGCGGTGCTCGGGGGACCATATGGGATGCCGGGGATCGATCCCAGGCTGGCACAGGCCAGCCATGTGCAAGGCAAACACCCTACCTGTTGGACTATCGCTCCGGCCCCTGGCCCCTGTATTTTCATTTTTTGTTTTTCATGGTGGGAATCAAACCCAGGGCCTTAAATGTGCAAGGCATGCACTCTACCACCAGGCTACATCCCTGCCTTCTCCTATGTCTCCTATTTTAGACATATAATTTCCACCCTTTCTGATCTCAAGGAAGGAGGAACCTGAGGAGTCCCTGGATCCCTTCCTCCTTTTCCATCTCAAACCCTCTTTCTGTCATTAGATGTCTTGGGCGTGACCTCCACAACTGCTTAATCAAGCCGGGTTGTATAACTGCGGAAGGACCCTGACCACCTCAATCCACTCAGCTTCTTTTTTTTTTTTTTTTTTTGCTTTTTGGGTCCCACCGGCGTGCTCAGGGGTTACTCCTGGCTCTGCACTCAGGAATTACTCCTGGCGGTGCTCGGGGGGACCATATGGGATGCCGGGGATCGATCCCAGGCTGGCACAGGCCAGCCATGTGCAAGGCAAACACCCTACCTGTTGGACTATCGCTCCGGCCCCTGGCCCCTGTATTTTCATTTTTGTTTTTCATGGTGGGAATCAAACCCAGGGCCTTAAATGTGCAAGGCATGCACTCTACCACCAGGCTACATCCCTGCCTTCTCCTATGTCTCCTATTTTAGACATATAATTTCCACCCTTTCTGATCTCAAGGAAGGAGGAACCTGAGGAGTCCCTGGATCCCTTCCTCCTTTTCCATCTCAAACCCTCTTTCTGTCATTAGATGTCTTGGACGTGACCTCCACAACTGCTTAATCAAGCCGGGTTGTATAACTGCGGAAGGACCCTGACCACCTCAATCCACTCAGCTTCTTTTTTTTTTTTTTTTTTTTGCTTTTTGGGTCCCACCGGCGATGCTCAGGGGTTACTCCTGGCTCTGCACTCAGGAATTACTCCTGGCGGTGCTCGGGGGACCATATGGGATGCCGGGGATCGAACCCGGGCGGCATAGGCCGACCGCGTGCAAGGCAAACGCCCTACCCGCTGGGCTATCGTTTCGACCCAATCCACTCAGCTTCTGGGGTGCAGAGTTGGGAAGAAATGGGGACCTTTAAAGGCTGGACTTGAAATTTGCTAGTCTGGCCATCCAACACACACATTCCTCCCTCCAGTGACCTGCGTCCTGCCTGGCTTAGCACCCAGCTCAGCTGTCTCCCAAGACAATAGCTGTGGTATGCTCTGTCATCTCTACTCCCTGTGGACTGGCAGTGGGCTCAGCAGGACAAAATTGTGCTAAGGACACTAAATTGTTTTCTTCTGTCTGATTTTTACTTGCTGGGTTGGGGCAGGAAGTCCAGACCCCATGTCTTCTGACAACAAGGAGCATTTGATCACCACGGCAGGAAATTGGGCATTTATTCTGGGTCTCCAGGCACCATAGCTAATACAACTAAACAGTCCTGCTTTCAGAGTTCCCAGATGGTAAGACAATTCAAGGTTATATGCAACCTACTGGAGATGCAGTTTTTGAATTTAGCACGGAGGTGTGGAAAATCCCAGTGTATGCAGGTGGGACGAGGAAAGGAAGATATACACTGATTAAGGAAGAAGGTCCTATTTGCTCATTCTTTGCATTCATAGAAAAAGAAGAAATACTTCAAGAACTAGCTGATGCAGACATCAGGAACAGCTATTTAGTCCATAGATGCTAGCAGCAGGTCGGGGCAGAAGCCTAGCGCAGAAGGGGACATTGCCATGGCAACTGATCATCACCGAGACAAATTCTTGGAAGAAATCTGCCTATTAAATATGATAGAAGTAAGAGATGTCAAAGTGTTCTCTGGACCAATTTTTTTTTTTCGTTTCCAGGACGGTAGATAGGATCCTGAAGCAAAGTCTAAACTGAATTTGATTATTTTTGGTGGGGTGGGGGCGTACCCCTGGAGATGTTCAGGGGGTTACTCCTGGCTCTGTGCACAGAAATTATTCCTGCTGTTGCTTGGGGGACTATATGGATGCCAAGGATTGAAGCAGGGTTGGCCACATGCAAAGTAAATGCCTATCTGTTGTACTGTAGCTCTGGCCCCGAGAATAAATAGAATTTGAAAGGCATGCAAATAGGAAGTAAAGCATATTGCTTACCTTGTGAACACTGGTCAAGACATTTAGGAAAAAGAAATCTAGGAAGAAAAGAGAAATGTTTAAAAATCATTAAAGACTTGCTATTAACTACTTTCCCCCAAACATGAGTATCATTCCTATGTAAGTTGACTTACTTTGGGGAGGGGACGGTGTGTGGAAGGCTTGTGGGAGGTAGCAATGACCACTAAGAACAGGCGTGGTTCTGCAAAGGATTTTCATGGCCTTGAACCAAAGGTCTCTAAAACTAGGACTCCTACCCAAGTCCCTAGCTGGTCAGGTCTCCGTAGAAAGTTGGAAAAGGATAGTGGGAGCAGGGGCAGCTATCTAGACTGACTTCTTGAACTTTTTCCACTTGCAACCCTTTTCTTTTCTTTTTCTTTTTAACTTTTTGTCACTGTTGTTTATTTTTTTTCTTTTTCCCAAATTTTATTACACCATTTTAGACATACAATTGCAAAATGCTCATGTAGAGTTTTGGTTCTACAGTGTTCCAACACCCATCCCTCCACCCGAACCCATCTCCCATCACCGATGTCCCCACCTCCCTCCCCCCTCCCACACCTCAACTACTTGGCGGGTTCTGTATTGCAACCTTTTTTTTTTTTTTTTTTTTTTTTTGCTTTTTGGGTCACACCGGCGATGCTCAGGGGTTTCTCCTGGCTCTGCACTCAGGAATTACTCCTGGCGGTGCTCGGGGGACCATATGGGATGCCGGGGATTGAACCCGGGCCGGCATGGGCCGGCCGCGTGCAAGGCAAACGCCCTACCCGCTGGGCTATCGCTCCGGCCCTGCAACCTTTTTCTTCTGAGAAATGCAATAGGCTGGATGTTCATGTTTTAAACTTTTCACAGAGAAGGGGTCATAAGTCGGAAAAAAAAATATTCAGAGCATATGCAGACACCTATGATTCCTTATGACTAGAATGCAGTTTCTCTTTTCAGGCATCTCTGGTTCCTGCTCTTCAAATTCTTTCCTAGGGGCAGGAGGAATAGCCCAGCGGGTAGGGTGTTTGCCTTGCACGCAGCCGGCCTGTGCCGGCCTGGGTTCGATCCCGGCATCCCATATGGTCCCCCGAGCACCGCCAGGTAAATCCTGAGTGCAGAGCCAGGAGTAACCCCTGAGCATCTCCGGGTGTGACCAAAAAAAAAAAAAATTCTTTCCTAATCTAACTGGAGGTTACTGTAGCTTCTTTATGATTCTTACAAAGTTCCATTCATCTTTTACTAATGGTACTTCTTGCCCTCTCTCATCTGCATACCATTTGGAAAATTTACTTTTCTGAGCATAAGCTCCTATGGCAACGAATACCTTCACAAGAGGTTTCGTTTGTTTAGTTTTGGAGTCATATATAGTAGTGTTGTAGGGTTGCTCCCAGTGGTGCTCAGGGGACCACTGTGGTGCTGAAGATGTGTGTGTGTGTGTGTGTGTGTGTATGTATGTATGTGTGTGTGTGTGTGTGTGTGTGTGTGTGAAGAGATTTTTAAAATTTATTTGTTTTGGAGCCACAACTGGTGGTTTTCACGCCTTCTCCTGGCTCTGACTCAGCAATCACTCCTGGTGGGACCTTATGGGGTAGTTTAGCAGCAAACTTGGGTTGGTTGTGTCCAAGGCAAGTACCCTACCTGCTGCACTAGCTCTTTAGCCCAAAAGATTTTCTTTAAAAAAAATAGGAGTAAAGCATCATAGTGCCAGACAAATGGTACAGAATAACTTGGTTCATTCTCACTCTACAAATATTTCCTACTAAACAGTGATAGTGTTGAAAGTGTCTTCAATATAGTAGGCAAGTTCTTCTTCTTCTTCTTCTTCTTTTTTTTTTTTTGCTTTTTGGGTCATACCCGGCGGCGCTCAGGGATTACTCCTGGCTCTGCACTCAGGAATTACTCCTGGCGGTGCTCGGGGGACCATATGGGATGCAGGGGATAGAACCCGGTAGGCCACGTGCAAGGCAATCGCTCAACCCGCTGTGCTATCACTCCAGCCCCTAGCAGGCAAGTTCTGTGTCAACCATCATTCCAACAAATACTACTACTGACCTTTCCTCTGAATAACAAAGATATTTGTGATAATAATACATTCATGGGTCAAGAGCACAGTAGGAGCGTTTGGTGTGGCCCCAAAATAAAACAAACAAACAAGCAAACAAAAGCAAGTATCTGAATTTACAAAAAAAATTTAGTAAAATATTCAATCAATACATGACGAGAAATAAATACTGATGATGGGGCCGGAGAGATAGCCCAGCGGGTAGGGTGTTTGCCTTGCGCTGGCCGGCCCATGCCGCCCGGGTTCGATCCCCGGCATCCCATATGGTCCCCGAGCACCGCCAGGAGTTATTCCTGAGTGCAGAGCCAGGAGAAACCCCTGAGCATTGCCGGGTGTGACCCAAAAAGCAAAAAAAAAAAAAAAAAAAGAAATAAATACTGATCTAATATGATCCAAACATGGCTCTCATAATTCTTGTGTGCATGGACCCGAAGGGGTAGAGACGTGGGCTGACTTGTTTCTAGTTGCTCCCTCAATGATGAAGAGAGTCTGACTTATAGCAGAGATTCAATAAAGTACATACTGAAAGAAATCCATTAGCATAAAAACAGTAGGCACTACATAATCCCCCCAAACATGTCGAGCCAGGTGCGGCCCCAAATAAAAGCAAAAAAGAATGAATTTGGGCGGATGTAGTTCAAGTGATAGAGTACTTGGTCAGTGTGTGAGACCCTGGATTCAATTCCCCATACTACCAGAAAAAAAGGAGGTGACCAGAGAGATAGCACGGCAGGTAGGGTGCTTGTCTGGCATATGGCTAAACTCAGACTCAATTCCTGGCACCATATATGATCTCCCAAGCACTTCCAGGGGTGATTTCTAAGCACAGACCCATGGATAAGTCCAGAACACTCCTGGGTGTGGTCCACACCCACTCACCAAAAAAAAAACTATTGGGTGAGAGAAATAGTTCAGTGGGCTGAGCCCATGTTTTACATCCAGGAGGCCTCGGCTTGAGCCCTGGAATGGCACAGTCCTTTAAGAGTGAGGGACTATGAGTAATCCCTGAGCATAAGCCAAGAATAGGCCCTGCATTACCAGGTATGGCCCAAATGTCCATCCCCCCAGCACACCTCCTCAACAAATACCAACTGTTATTGTTTGTGATTTTGGGGCCATAGCTAGTGACACTCAGGAGTTACTCCTGGCTCTGCACTCAGGAATTACTCTTGGTGGTACCTGGGAAACTATATGGGATGCTGGGGACAGAATCCTGATCAACTGCATGACTGCATGCAAGGCAAACCCCTACCTCCTGCACTACTGCTCTGGCTCCAATACCAACTATTTTGGCATTTTGCTTTTCTGAGGACATTTTTCCATGTCAGTACGTAGTAAAAAAAAAAAAAGCATCGTTAAGTATATAGCATTCCATTATACATGGATATCCAAATGTAATCAAAGTTAACCAAATTTAATCCGAGTTACTTATTTATGAGCATTTGGATTACTTCCAGTTCTGTTTGGCCTATAAACAGTGCTGTCTGAACAATGCAGAACACATCTATCACGTTTCAGACCTTCTAAACAGCATTCTTCAACTGGGATTTGGGGAGACTACCCCTCATACAATGGGAAGGCAAGTGACAAGTGACCCCTCATACACAAAGTCTGCTTTCCTAGCCTCTCTTACAGTTTTCCTAGCCTCTCTTACAGACTTGACTTGATCAAGTCACTCAAGTCCAGGCAATCAAATGTACCACAAGATTCCAACCAACATTGAGCAATGAGTGAGAGAATATATGCGAGGCAGAGCTCATTTTCTAGGGAAGGAAGTGGTTAAAATAATTCCTATTTCTGTCCTACACTGGAATGCTGAGTGTACTTCCTGCTGTCTAGTCAGCACGGCCTGACCTACTGGTCTTCCTGGAGACACTGCAAGGTACTTTGCTTTGGTAAATCTCTTTCCAATTAAAAATTTTGGAGGGTTGCGGGGCCAGAGCGATAGTCCAGTGGGGAAGACGTTTGTCTTGCACACAGCTGACTGATCCCCGGCATCCCATATGGTCCCCCAAGAACGGCCAGGAGTAATTCCTGAGCATAGTCAGATGTGACCCCAAAAGCAAAAACAAACAAACAAACAAACAAACAAACAAATAAATAAATTCTGGAGACTGGAGAGTAAGTACTGCAGAGTAAGGTGCTTGCTCTGCATTCAGACAACTCTAGTTTGATACCTGGTGCCACATATTATCCCCTAAGTATCACCAGGAGTAACCGTGAACACAGAACCAGGAGCAGCCTCTGAGTACTGATGGCCCAAACCCCTCCCCTTCTGGGGTCAGAGTGACAGTACTGTGGTTATTGTCCTCTGAGCACTGCCAGGGGCGATTCCTGAGTGAAGAGCTAGGAGCAACCCCTGAGCATCGCTGGGTGTGCCCTTGAAACAAAAAACAAACTCTACCCTTCCCCTGAAAATTCTGGAATATGCTATACCATTTGGAATGAAGAATTTTTGCCTGAAACAAAGACCTCTATCCATTTCTATTACTACATATCTGTACAAACATAATTGCATAATAAAACTGTAGCAATGAAATGGGCAAATTTGATCCCAAAGAGATGATATCATTCTACATTCCTATCACCAGTCTAGAAATTTTCCTATGCTGTTGCTTTGTAATAAATTACTCTTGAACAAAGTGGCCAAAAATAACGATGATTTATAATTTCACGTGATTCTGGGGTTGAGCGGATGGTTGTTGTGACCCAAGGAGCTTATTTAGGGCTGCTGTGGTCTCCCATCGATGGAGTCACAGGCGGCAGGAGTGGACTGGGTGGGCTGCTCTGCACGCGTCTCTCTGCCTCTAGCAGGCCAGCCAAGGCTTCTTCACACGGAGCTCTCAGCTCCCAGGAGCTAGACCAGGAAGGCCCCAGTGTGTAAGACTTCAAGTCTCCGCTTGCTTCTTATTTCTTCATGCAAGTCAAACACTGAAGTTCAAATCCAAAGAATGAGAAACAGTCATATTTTCCATACTTGTTAGGAGGAGCTGTACTCTTTTCTTTTTACATACCATGAAGAAAAAAAGGTTGTGGGGAGGGTGCTCAGAGAGAGACAGGGATTACAGTCCTTGCCTTGCTTTGGCCTCACCCAGTGGTTCAATTTCTGGCATCAGCGAGAGTCCCCTAGGCATTGCCAGGAGTCACTCCCGAGCAGAGGGAGAAGCCAGTGAACCCCTTGAGCATCACCACTTGGGGCCCAAATCCTTTTTATCTGTTTTTCCCCCTGGTGTGGGGGACACACATATGGCAATGCCGGGGAACCCTATGTGGTGCCAGAGATCAAATCAGATTAGTTACGTGCAAAACCAGCACCTTGTGGCTGCTATCTCCCTAGCCCTGAATTCTTTTAATGGAATGGGTTTAATGTAACAACATCAAAAAATTTTTTTTGTTTGTTTTGCTTTGGGGTCATACCCGGCGATGCTCAGTGACTGAACATGAATCGGCGGTAAGGCAAGTGCCTTATATATTATCTCTCTAGCCCCCAATAACTTAAAGCTTTTCCATCCGTGATCACCGGCTCCTAATTCTTTTAGGCTACTCAGTGTGCAACCCTATACACATGGGATAAAATCACCCCTAGCACAATCACATAGGCTCATCATTCTTTTAGCTGCTCTGTTTTTTTGGGCCTCACCCAGTGGTGCTCAGGACTTACTGCTAGCTCTGTGCTCGGAGGACCATATGTGGTACCAGAGATCAAATCCAGGTTGGCTGTGTATAAGGCAACTGCCCTCCCCACTCTACTATCTCTCCAGTGCCTAATAATTAGTTTTCCAAAACCGCACTAGTATACACTACAGTGAATTACTTTCTGGAAGGAATTAAGAATTTGTAAATTCCTGGGGTTAGAGCAATAGTCCAGCAGGTAGGGCATTTGCCTTGCATGCAGCCGACACTGGTTTAATCTCCGGCATCCCATATGGTCCACTGAGCACTGCCAGGAGTAATTCCTGAGTGCAGAGCCAGGAGTAACCCCTGAGCATCGCTAGGTGTGACCCAAAAAGAAAAAATATTATAAATTATATTATATTTATTATTATATAATATTATTTATTATATTATAAATAATATCTAAAGATGAGAAAAATCTGCCATTCTGACACAATATTTTTGATCTTCCAATATGAAAAAAATTATAAGGAAATTATTATACAAATATTTTCTATGACCATAAAAACCACAAATACTTCCTATGAACAAGGGTAATTTTGTTACTTAATTTTTTTTTGGCTTTTTTGGGTGATACCCAAAAGATGCTCAGGGTTGCTCCTGGTTTTGCACTCAGGAATTACTCCTGGCGGTGCTCAGGGGACAGTATGGGAAGTTGGGAATAGAATCCAGGTTGGCCACGTGCAAAGGAAAATGCCCTACCTGCTGTACTATCACTCTGGCCCCAATTGTTACTTACAACTTATATTTCATAGCCACAATTCCCACTATTTAGCCTTATTTTATTCCTTCCTACTGCTCAGTAATTACTCATGGCTCTGTGCTCAGGAATCACTCCTGAAGGGACTCGAGACACCATAGTGGTACTGTGAACTAAACCCAGGCTGACCATGTGCAAGGCAAGAACCCTACCCATTGCAGTATTTCTCTGACCCTAATTTTGTTTTATACTGAAATTGGGGCCAGACAGGTGATCCAGCGGGTAGGGCGTTTGCCTTGCATGTCAACCCGGGTTCGATCCCCAGCATCCCATATGGTTCCCTGAGCACTGCCAGGAGGTCCTGAGTACAGAGCCAGGGAGTAACCCCTGAGCATCGCCGGATGTGACCTAAAAAAGAAAAAAAAAAGAAATAGATTTATAGACTTATCTTTCTTTTTTTTTGTTTTGTTTTGTTTTTGGGTCACACCGGCAATGCTCAGGGTTACTCCTGGCTCTGCACTCAGGAATTTACTCCTGGCAGTGCTCGGGGGACCATATGGGATGCCGGAGATTAAACCCGTGTTGGCCTTATGCAAAGCAAACACCCTACCCACTGTGCTGTCACTCTGGCCCCCCAACTTTTCTGTTTTTCTTTCTGTGTAACTTCTGGCAGTGCTCAGGGTGCTTGAAATGCCGGAGACGGAACCTATGCCTTCCTCTTGAAAAGCATGTGCTCAGCCCTTTGAGCTCTCTCTTTGGCTCCTATATGGCTCTGGTTGTTTTCTTTGGCTCTTATATGACTTTGGTTGTTTTCTGTTTTTGTTTTTTTGTGGTTGTTTTGCTTTTTGTTTTTTAAATCATATTCAGTGGTACCGGGGTACCACGTGGTGCCAGGAATCAATCGGGGGCTCCTGCAAACAAAGAATGTGCTCTGGCCCTTTCTGCTATTTCCCTGGCCTCTTTTTTTTTTTTTTTTGGGGGGGGTCACACCCAGCAATGCTCAAGAGTTATTCCTGGCTCTTCACTCAGGAATCACTCCTGGCGGTGCTCGGGAGACCATATGGGATGCTGGGGATTGAAATCGGGCGGCATGCCGGCCGCGTGCAAGGCAAACATCCTACCCGCTGGGCTATTGCTCCGGCTCAACACTTTCTGAGTTTCTTGAACGTAGTGGGTTTCTACTAGTCAACCCCAGACCCACCACCATTGCAACTATGGACAACACTTCAAATTTTTTCTCAACCTCTGTTTGAGCTTGTCCTATGCATACACTGAATAATCTATTCTATGTTGCTTGTTGGAGCTAATTCTCTAAATATGGTTGATGAATGTTAGATAAAAGTCATTGAGATTATTAAATCTCCATTGTGCCATTTGAGCCCACTGTATAGGAACTGTCGATATGTTTTCACAGACCAGACACGTGCCCACACCCTTGTGACTGTATGCCCCATACGTAATACTATGAAAAGTGATCAGGACACCTGGTACATCCATCTACCAGGCTTTGAGGTTTCGCCATGGGGAGAGCTGGGAGAAGCTCTTCCATGCGTCTGCATCCCTGGATCATGGCCGGCCAACAGCAGTTCTGGGCGGGCTCACTGAGGGTGGGGGAAGGGGCCAGCTCCAGCTCCACGGAAGCCTGGTGAGTTTAGCTGCCGGGACCCGCATACCTGGGCTGAAATCGGCTTCTCTCTTGGGTGGGGCTCTGACATTAACTCCAATTCTTTTTAAGGTTCCTTATTTCATACGTGCTGGTGCACTACTGTTCAGCTGAATATGTCACAAGCATGTACTAAGTGCTAAACATTAAACAGAAATGGTTTCAGCCCTCTATTAACTAAGTCTGTTTTCTAGAATTCCTCTTTTTTTCCTCTAATGGCCTTCTTTGTCTATTTCCTATTTGTAATAGTTTCAATTTTTAGCTCTCTAATAAACACCTAAGTTACAGCAGAGGTGAAATGCCACAATGATGAAACTATTGATGTTAACGTCCAGACATCACTGGGGCAATATAAACTGCAAACCCACACAAACGGGCGTTAGAAAATATCAATAAAGAATTACATAATTAGGGGCGGGAGCGATAGCCCAGAGGGTAGGCCGTTTGCCTTGCATGCGGCCGGCCTGTGCTGGCCTGGGTTCGATCCCCGGCATCCCATATGGTTCCCTGAGCACCGCCAGGAGTAACTCCCTGAGTGCAGAGCCAGGAGAAACCCCTGAGCATTGCCGGGTGTGACCCAAAAAAAAAAAAAAAGAATTACATAATTAATCACATATAATAACTTCTCTTTGAGGGATATGCTTAAGTTATTGGAAATTTGAGGTATACGTAAAGATTAACGCTGTTCCCTCAGAGTATCTGTAGGGCCTGGGGATGTGGTTCAGTGGCAGGCACATGCTTCGCATGGAGGCCCTCGGTTTGATTCCTACCACTGGGGGAAAATTTCTAGCACAACAGAATTACTTCTTTTTTTTTTTCTTTTTTGGGTCACACCGGCAATGCTTAGGGGTTATTCCTGGCTCTCTGCTCAGGAATTACTCCTGGCAATGCTTAGGGGACCATATGGGGATAGAACCCAGGTTGGCCACATGCAAGGCAAATGCCTACCTGCTGTACTTTCACTCCAGTCCCCCGAAAACTGCTCTTGAGGGGCACTAAAGTAAATTTATTTTTTTTTTTTTTTGCTTTTTTGGGTCACACCCGGCGATGCTCAGGGGTTACTCCTGGCTCTGCACCCAGGAATCACTCCTGGCGGTGTTCGAGGGGACCATATGGGATACCGGGGATCGAACCCTGGCAGGCACAGGCCGGCGCGTGCAAGGCAAACACCCTACCCGCTGGGCTATCGCTCCGGCCCCTAAAAGTAAATTTTTATTGAAACTTATTTATTAATATGTGAGGGGAGAAAAAAAGAACTATGTGTTTAAGAGAGAGCACTGGCCTCTCCAGAGTGGAAATAGGCAAGCAAAGAGACGCGGAGACTTGAAACAAGTGAGATGCATATGCAAGAGAGAACAGGGCCAAGCTTGGCAAACATTCTTTTTACTTTGGTAATAATTTAACAACAAAGGAAATGGAGAACCTTTCCTTTGGAAATGTTAGGAGTAATTTCATTTCAGGAGTAATTCCTGAGTGCAGAGCCAGGAGGAACCCCTGAGCATCATTGGACATAACCCGAAAATTTAAAAAAAATTAGTTTTCTTCACACATATAGAGAAGACTGCCTGCCAGACAGAAGTGAAAGGAAGTGTCATTGAGGTGAGAGGGTGAGACAGCTGAGCCATATGGAACCGTGTCGTGAGGCATTCCAAGTGCTCTGGACACAAGGTTCCTTCCCCGCAGTAAAAAGAGGAGGACAGAAGACTGTCAGGGAGAAGCATCTTTCTGAGAGGAGCATTGAAGCCCACTGCTCTTGAGGGGCACCAAAGTAAAGTGGTGAGAGGCTGCCCGTCTCTCTGCGAGAGTTTCCAGCACTAACCACTGGGTTTCTCCCACATGAGAGAAATGCTGGTGCCCCAGAAAGCAGACCAACATGAACGTATTTTCCTAAGTGGGGTGAGAGAAAAAAGGCTTTCAGCACATGTGAACACATCTCACCCAAGTACCTACCTGTGATCCATGTAGCAACTCCGTGGCTCCACACACACAGTGATGGCGCCCGATGGTGAAGAAGGACTTGACATTTGAGTCTGGATGGGTCTGCAGGGCCTGGACAACATCAATAACGTCTGTGTAGCTGGGGGGAGTAGAAAAAGGGGAATATCAGTTTACTGCTGGGGCTGCAGAGCAGGGAGTGAGAACTGGCACAAAAAAGGAAAACCAGAAAGGGACTCGGTTCCTTGGGGGTCGCCTGACTACTATTTTCTACTTAAGTTAGGAGCTACTTCACAGGCTTTTTTTTTCCTCTTTATCTTTGTTTTCCCCTTTATACTTCTACTCAGATCTCTTCGATAGCCACGTCCACCTGCCCACATACCAAATTCCGCAGAATGGGTATGTCATTTCCAATGTTCTCCCTTCTGAAATCCGACAGGCCATCTCGTCGGTAAAGAAGGGAACAGCACCAGGCCCAGACAAAGTCAGGGCCTGAAGAATCTGCCGTCGGTACTCATCAATACACTAGCTCGGCTCTTCACACGCTACCTGTCTGAATGCAAGGTGCCCTCCCAATGGAAAACCAGCAGGACAGTTCTACTGTTCAAGAAGGGAGACATTCACGACATCCACAACTATCGCCCCATCTGCCTGTTGTCCATTATCTACAAGCTGTTCACTAGAGTCATTCTGAACAGGATTGTCAGAACACTAGATGAAGGACAACCATGCGAACAAGTTGGCTTCCAGAAAGGATTCAGCACAATTGACCATATCCACACAGTAACCAAGCTCATTGAGGTTTGTAGGGAGTACAGGATGCCGCTCTGTCTCACATTCATTGATTTAAAAGAAAGCCTTTGATTCTGTGGAGACTGAAGCGGTCATCGAAGCCCTAGCCAAACAGGGCATTCAAACCCGATACATCAAGATCCTTCGTGAGCTGTATTATGGATTCACCACCAGGATCTCACCATTCTACAAGGAAGTGATCATTGATGTCAAAAGAGGGGGTTCGACAGGGTGATACCATTTCACAAAAACTCTTCAGCGCCACCCTTGAGAACATCATGCGACAATTAGAATGGGAAGGAATGGGAGTGAAGATAGATGGTCGGCAACTACACCACCTCTGCTTCACCCATGACATCGTTCTAATAACACCAAACATTAGCCAAGCAGTACAAATGCTGGCTGACTTCGACTGAGAAATGTGGAAAGATAGGTCTACAGCTGAATCTAAAGAAAACTATGTTTATAAAAAATGAACTAGTTCCGAAGGCCTCATTCACTCTCAATGGAACAGACATCTCTGAATGCAGCAGTTATATGTACCTAGGTCGAGAAGTCAACATGATGAACGACCTACAACCTGAACTGTGCAGGAGGAAAAGAGCAGCACGGAATGCCTTCAAAGGCATTGAAGAAATAGCTAAAAGGACAAAGAACCTCTGGCTCCGGGCACATCTCTTTGACTCCACCGTTCTCCCTGCATTAACATACGCCTCAGAGACCTGGGCCCTCTGAAAGCAGGATGAGAATGCTATTCGGGTCTCCCAGAGAGGAATCGAAAGAGCTATGCTTGGAATATCACGCCTCACTCAAGTGAGAGAAGGAATCCTGAGTTCCAACCTCCGTCGCTATTCCAGAATCAGGGACGCTGTCTCGTTTGCCAAGGCATCAAAAATCAGATGGGCTGGACATGTAATGCGATTTGGGACGACCGCTGGACTAGAGTCATTACCGACTGGATCCCACGGGATGTCAAAAGATCACGTGGCCTCCCACCTACAAGATGGTCAGACTTCTTCGTCAAGACCCTAAAGGAACGGTTTGAGGCTCTTCATATTCCTGAATCAACCAGATGCCATTGGGCTACATTGGCACGTGATAGGGTCCAATGGAAATGTTACTGGAGCCCGCTCGAGGAAATTGATGAATAAGGGGATTCAAGTCAAGTGATCAAGTGATCAAGTGATCTTTGTTTTTGTGCTACACCCAGTAGTGCTCAGGGCTTATTCCTGACTGCTCTCAGGAGTCAGTCCTGGTGGGGCTTAGGGGACCTTATGGGATGCTGAGGATGGAGCGGGTCAGCTGTGTGTGCAAGGCAAGTGCCCTACCCACTGTACTATTGCTCCAGCACCTCACTGGCCTATTTTCTATAACACTCCTTTGCTTTCTCTCCTCAAACAATGTACAGATGAGAGAAAAAGGGAGTTCGTTAGCACCTCTGCGGGTCAGCAGACACAAGTTTCATCACTTGCATATGTATATGCTGCCTGGAATGTCCTTCAGACTCCAGACTTCGAGAGCCATGTTGAAATATTCAGTTCCAAGCAAGTACATTCACGATCCAACTCCCTCATATCTGCTCCTCCCAAGGCCCTGTTCTCAGTAGAGGGGAGTCACTCTTTCAGCAGCTAGGTTAAAAGTGTGTTTGTCGTCTTCAAAGACTCAATTTCCCCTCAATCTTCAACACAGATTCGAATTAGATCACTGCTCATGCTCCCACCTGCACCTCTGGGTCCAAACTGCTTCCACTTCTTTTCCTATTTTTTGATGGGGGAACAGGGGGCACACCCACCAGTGCTAGGACTTATTCCTGACTCTGCGTTCAAGGATCACTCCTAGCAGGTTCTGGAGACCATATGGGATGCCAGGAACTGAACCAGGTTGGCTGAGTGTTAGGCAACCACCTGACCTGCTGTACTTCAGCTCTGGCCTAAATTGCCACCATTCTTGCCTGGCTCATCTGCACACCTCCTCACTGCAGAGCACCGCCCTCACCCCACCTGTCCCTGCTTCCCTGTGACCTCTTTTCAACAGAAAAGTCAAGGGGATCATGCAAAGTTGGTGTTTTCCATCCAGTTCCGCATAAGACTTTACCACACTGTGACGGAGCCCAACACTGCAGGGAGTTTTTTTTTTTTTTTTGAGGGGGTCACACCCAGTGATGCTCAGGGCTTACTCCTGCTCTTCACTCAGGAATTTCTCCTGGCGGTGATCAGGGGGCCATTCGGGATGCAGGGGATCAACCATGTGGAAGGCAAATGTCCTCCTTGCTGTCCTATTGCTCTGGCCCCATTCCCAGGTTTTCAGAGCAGTCTAATGCTGCTTTTCTTTTCTCCCTCCCCCTTTTTTTGGTGGAGTTGCACACTCAGCTGTGCTCAGGACTCTTTGCTCTCAGGATACAGGGTGTTAGGGGTCAAGCCTGGGTTGGCTATGTGCAAGTCAAGTGCCTTCCCCCTATACTATCTCTCCAGCTCAGTCCACTATCTTCACTGATTTTATTTTATCCTTTAATTTTGGGAGTTTTTTTTTTTTTTTTTGAGGCACATCTACTGATATTTAGAGGCTACTCCAACTCTGTGGAGCTGGAGATCACTCCTAGAGGAGCTTGGAGACCATATGCGGTGCAGGGGGCTGAAATGGGGTCAGATACATGAGCTTCACAGATTTTCTTATTGTTTTTTTTTCTTGTTTTTTGGGTCACACCCATTGATGCTCAAGGTTTATTCCTGGCTCTGCACTCAGGAATCACTCCTGACAGGCTTGGGGGATCATAAGGGGTGTTGAGGATCACACCTCGGTTAGATGTGTACAAGGTAAGCACTTTATTCACTGTGTTCTCTAGCCCTATATTCACTGCCTTCCTTCCTTCCTTCCTTCCTTCCTTCCTTCCTTCCTTCCTTCCTTCCTTCCTCCCTCCCTCCCTCCCTCCCTCCCTCCCTCCCTCCCTCCCTCCCTCTTTCATTTTTTTTTGTTTTTCGGGTCAGACTCATTGATGCTCAGGGGTTACTCCTGGCTCTGTACTCAGGAATTACTCCAGAGGTGCTTGGGGAGACCATATGGGATCACTGTCTCACTGTATCACTGTCTTCCCGTTCATCATCGATTTGCTCGAGCGGGCACCAGTAACATCTCCATATGACCTATCTCATGCAAGTAGAGCCCAAGGGCACCTGCTTGCTCCAGGAATATAAAGAGCCTCAAACCATTCCATCAGGTCATGGGAATGAGGTCTATAATTGTTACTGGTATTTGGCATATCAAATACACAGGTAGCTTGCCAGGCTCTGCCGTGCGGGTATTAATGTGATATAAATATATTTACCAGTGTTTTACAAATTGTGGGAAATGTAAACGCCAGGCTAGAACTGAACATTTAGTGTATACACAAAGGGATTCATATGATAATCCCTAAATGTCTGTAGGGCAAGCCACATGTGTAAGAGAAAAGAGAGAGAGAGAGAGAGAGAGAGAGAGAGAGAGAGAGAGAGAGAGAGAGAGAGAGAGGAAAGATAAGCCAGTGGCTGAGGAGCTTGCCTCACATACAACTGACCCCGATGCAATCTCCAGCACCCCAGATGGTCCCATGAACCCTACCAGGAATAAGTCCTGAGCATAGCTGAATGTGGACCAAAAAAAAAAAAAACATAAATAAATAATTAAAAAAAATTTTTTTTTTAAAAGAGGAAGCTGAAAGCATCCTCCCGAAGACAGCTGCACTGTGAGGCTGGCCTGGAGACAAGGGCACAGAGGCAGAACCTGAGCAAGAGAGTCAGCAGAGGCGGGGCTGGGGCGGGATTCTAGGCCAGGGAGGCGGCTCAGCAGGACAGCCACACTGACCCCACACTGGCCTGGTTCGGGCTCACACCAGCCAGAACAACGAGCCGGGACTGCCGATATGGGCCACACATCGAAGATACTCTGGACTCCTGGGACTGACAAGCTGGGACAACACGGCCGGGCTTGGTTTCAACAGGCCAGCAGCAGACACAGTTCCCAGAGAGCACCCATCGGCAGCTGCCATGGGACAGGGCACCCAAACCCGGTCTGGAGTCCCCATAGGAGCAGCACACATTCATCCAAAAGTGTCTCCAAAAACTCCACCCTAAGAATGCCGGCTGGTACAGCCTTTCTGGAAAACAATATGGACATTCCTCCAAAGACTAGAAATTGAACTCCCATTTGACCCAGCCATACCACTCCTGGGAATCTACTCTGGGAAACCAAAAATACGCAGCGGAAACACCATCCCTACTTTTATGTTCATAGCAGCATTATTCACAATAGCCAGAATCTGGAAGCAACCCGAGTGCCCGAAAATCGATGACTGGATAAAAAGCTTTGGTACATCTACACAATGGAATACTATGCAGCTGTTAGGAAAAATGAAGTTATAAAATTTGCCTATAAATGGATGGACATGGAGAAGATCATGTTGAGCAAAATTAGCCAGAAGGAGAGAGACAGATACAGAATGACTGCATTTATCTGCATAACATAAATATATATGTACATATTATGATACCAATATCCAAGGTCAAGTGAAACATATATCAGGAGGTCTTGTCAAAGGTGGAAATTATCACAAACGTGTGGGAGTCAGAGGCTAGGTAAGACAGAAAATGGAACAGTGTGCTAACAATTGTCGAGGGTACTAATGCCAACCTAGAACTGAGCATTAAATACAGGCAAAAAGATACACATGACAACCCTTTAATGTATGTTCTGTAATCCATAGTCTGGAGGGGAAGGAAAAGAGAAAGAGAGAGAAATGGAAAGAAATAAAGAACCTGCCATGGAGGAGGGCTGGGGAGGGGGAGGGAACCGGGACGTTGGTGGTGGGAGATGGGCACTGGTGGCGGGATGGGTGCTGGAACACTGTATGACCAAAACCCAAATATGAACTTTTTAATTGTATATCTTTGTAATTGTAAAAATAAAAAAAATTAAAAAAAAAAACAAAAACCAAAAAAAAAAATTCCACCCTAAGAGAATGAGCAGCTTCTTAACAAAGCAACCACCACCCAAAGCAGACAGGTATCACTGAAAATGAAAATTACAGACCTTTATCTCTGACAAACATCGAGGCAAGGATCCTCAACAAAATCTTAGTGAGCTGAATCCAACGATATATTTAAAGAACCATATACAAAACTCCCCAGGAAGCGAAAGCAATTACCTAAAAATATATATGCAAAGTATTGCATTTCCTGAATTTAAATTGTACAACAAAGCTATAATAATCTAAACAGTGTGGTGCTAGAGTAAAGACAGACCCTGAGACCAAAGATACAAACTGAGAACCCAGATATAAACCTCAGATTTATAAATGAATCATCTACGACAAAGAAGCTGGTACATGAAATGGAGCAAGGGAACAAATGATAGTGGAAAAGCTGGGATGCCTGGGAAAAAACCCAGGTCAGTCGCATGCAAGACTAATGTCTTACCTGTTGTGCTACTGCTCCGACCCCAAGTAATTCAATTTTTGAAAGACATTTTATTTCAAATGTGATTTAGAGAATAATTTTATAATATTCCAAGGTATAAACAACCATTGCTCCTTGAATTCCTTACATTTTACTGGTTTTTTTTCCTTTTTTGGGTCACACCGGTGACGTTCAGGGGTTACTCCTGGCTTTTTGCTCAGTAATCACTCTTGGCAGTGCTCAGGGGACCACATGGGATGCCAGGGATCGAACCCTGGTCACCCGTGTGCAAGGCAAACGCCCTATCGACTGTGCTATCGCTCCGGCCCCCATTTTACTTCTAATATGATTTCTGGGCCACATCTGGCAGTGCTCAAGGCTTACTACTGGCTCTGCACTCAAGCGTCACTTCTGGTGGGGCCCTGGGGATGATATGGAGTCCTGGGGATCAAACCTGGTCTGCCATGTGCAGGCAAGTGCCCTACCACTGTACTTGCTTTCTGGCTCTCCTTACATTTTTTCCCCATACAACATTCTTTTGGGGGGTCACACCTGGCGACCATCAGGGGTTACTCCTGGCTCTTCGCTCAGGTATTACTCCTGGCGGAGCTCGAGGGACCATATGGGATGCCGGCTCTTACAACATTTTAAAATTCAGACTGCCCTAGCTTGACTTTTGTGTGTGACTATATTGTTTGTTTTTAGTTTGGGGCCACACCCAGTTGCTCCTGTGCAGACCATGGAGTGCTGGACCCTAACTAATACAAAACGGCAACTGCTGACCACTGAGCTTCAGTCCTACTGAGTCAATTTATATGTTGTCACCGGAAGGGTCCTGCACCCACCACCACGTCAAGCTAGTGAGTGGATCTAACCCCAGAGGGCTCCTCAGCTGCCCTCCTCGGGCCATAGTCACTTCCTTCCTGCACCCCCAGTCCCCACCTCTAACTCTTGGCAACCACTGATCTGTCCTCCATTTCTAAAATTCCTTCATTTCAAAATACTCTAATTCAATTTTCAAGACAACAACTAACAGCTCTGTTTGATGT
Source organism: Cryptotis parvus (assembly GCA_021461705.1). Lineage (NCBI taxonomy): Eukaryota > Metazoa > Chordata > Mammalia > Eulipotyphla > Soricidae > Cryptotis > Cryptotis parvus. Next base: position 75,049 of record JAJIBD010006768.1, on the reverse strand, counting down.
CAGAGCTCAACACCGCTGCCTCTGCACTGCAGTAAATCAAACAAGACCAGGCCACTCATGGGGCAAAAGAAAGCCACTAGCCTCTCCCTAAAGAATCCTACAAATGAAATTAAAAGTCGCAATCAAGGACTGAAATTCTGGGTTTGAGCAACCTCGGGGATTTCCCTTCACCAGCAATTCCTAAGCCGGGCTCACAGGTCCGGTGCCCACGGCAAAGGCCATGTTACAAGGAGGATGTGTGGGTGTCCCGCTGAGCCTCACAGGAGCGGGCCGGACTGGAAGCACAGCCACTATAGCATTAGGCTGGTGGTGAGAAGTCAAGAAGTCTCCTGGAGTTCCGTGGCGTCCTGGGCTGTAACGGGGTAGAAACTGGGCCCGTGAGGGCAAGAGTAGGCATGGCCATACGCTCATTGTGGTCCAGAGCAGTCAGGACAGCTAATTTGGCCGAGCCGTACATCAGAGGCAGAGAGTCACTGAGGGTCCTGAAGTGATGCAAGATGCAAATGTCCTCATATGCACAGGGTCAAGCTGCCAAGTCTGACCCCAATGGCAAGGAGCAGCAGGTGATGTAGCGAGGCTAATCCATTCCTTTAACCATCAGAAGTGATGGGAACAGCAGAAGAGAGTGAGTGACCTCAAGTCCAAACATTTCTGTGGGTTCCATGACTTCAGCCTGCAAGCAGGACAGCACAAGGAAGTCCTGGGCAGGTGTGTGGACAGGGGGAAAGCAGCCTGGTGGACTGCTCACACACCTACCTGCCTTTGGCCTCAGGACCACTGGCCAGCTTTCCAGTGCACATTATTACCCACGAGACTAAACAGAGCTTTGGATCTAGGCCTATATTTTTTTGTTCTTTGTTTTTTGGGTCACACTCTGTGTTGCTCAGGGGTTATTCCTGGCCGTATTCAGGAACTACTCCTGGCAGTGCTCGGGGGACCATATGGGATGCCGGGATTGAACCCAGGTCGGAGGCATGCAAGGCAAACACCCTACACTGTGCTATTGCTCCAGCCCTCTAGGTCTTTTTTTTTTTTTTTTTTTTTGCTTTTTGGGTCACACCTGGCGGCGCTCAGGGGTTACTTCCTGGCTCTGCACTCAGGAATTACTCCTGGCGGTGCTAGGGGACCATATGGGATGCTGGGGATTGGACCCGGGTCAGCCGCGTGCAAGGCAAGCGCCCTACCCGCTGTGCTATCGCTCCGTCTAGGCCTATTTTTTAACTGGAAACAATTAGCCAGAGCAGATATAAGTTATTATGAGCACAAAAACACATAGCATAGTACAAAAGGCATTTTTGAGAATACCAAAAGCAGCTTTTTTATCAAGCATAATATCACTGGAGAAGAGCATCAAAGGCCACAATTTTCTCACCTGGAACATTCTTTTTTTATTTTTTTGGTCTTTTTTGGGTGACACCTGGCAATGCTCAGGAATTACTCTTGGCGGTGCTCGGAGGGACCATATGGGATGCGAGGATCGAACCCAGATTGGCCGTGTGCAAGGCAAATGCCCTTCCCGCTGTACTACATCATTCTGGCTTCACCTGGAACATTCTCTTGTTTTGCTTTTTGCGCCCCACTTGGCAGTGCTCAGGGTTTACACCTGGTTCTGCACTCAGAGATCGCTCCTGATGAGCTAGGGAGTCATATGGGATGTCAGGGATTAAATACTGACTCCACTACCTTTCCAGTATCCCAGAATGATCCTTTTTTTTATTTTTGATTTTTGGGTCACACTCAGTGATGCTCAGGGATTACTCCTGGCTCTGCATTCAGGAATCACTCCTGGCAGTACTCGGGGATTATATGGGATGCCTGGGACCAAATCCGGTCAGCTGCATGCAAGACAAATGCCTTCCCGTTCCCCCTCCCCAGCATATTATTTTTGAACTAGTTATGGGTCTGTAAGAGGGTTCTCTTTAGAAGACATTTAAACAGGTCAAGAGGTTCCTTGGGGAAATGTGGCCTCCAGCCTATCATGACCCTGCCTCACTCGGGAAGGGAATAGTACTGCCTCAGTTGAGGGCACCTGACTCCATTTAATAGCGCATCTAGTTTAAGATGCAGGCAGGTGGACCCCCGCAATGGAGCAAACCCAAGCTGCAGCCTGGACTCCAAGGGGGGTGGGCCTGGCAACTGAACAGAGGACTCGCCAAGTGTCCTTGGTGAGCTGCTCTCAAACGACCGAGGTGCATAGATTTGAAATTCTTTCTACTCCACGAAGATCTGAGCTATGAAAGCTCATATGCTGGCAACCCTCTTGCATCTCATTAGGTATGAAAGTTACAGCACAGTATCTAGGCCAATTAATATAAAGCAAGCTACGTGCCCCGCCCCACCCCCCAGTACAAAAAGAGACTCCTTCCCCTGTGTTGCCGAGCAGTCATTCACACTGTTAAATCTGTCTGCAGAAGAGTCTCTTGCCCAGCTGGACAAGGCGTGCGCCTCACTGAGGCTCACAGGGAATGCTCAGGGTGTGGGGCTGGAGGCTGCAGAGTGTGGGGCACTCTCTGCAGCCCCACAGGAAGGAGGACTGACCAGAGGCGACTTAGGGTTTACAACCATTCCGGGGTGAGCTGAGAGTCCTGTCCAGAAAACACGGCTCCCAGCTCCCAATGTTCTGAGGATAGGACATCGAAGTCAAAGCGAGGCTTGTGTGCAGGTTCCCCCAGCTATGCCAGGCACAGGAGGGTAGCGGGCCACCGGAAGCTGCTCTGTCGGCAAGGCTGCTCATGCCTGGTGAGACCCGGGGGCAGCCTCACATGCTGGAAGAGGACCAGCAGAGCCCCGGCCCCCGGCAGGCTTGCTCACCCTTGTAGCACCACCAGCAGTCTGGCCTTCTTGCGGATGTGGGCCGAATGGCGGGCTGGGCGGTTCTGTTGTGCCTCCATGGCACCCGAGAGGAATCTCTGGAAGTGGGAAGCGTGGAAACAGTTGGAGCTGTCCAGGACTTGGCGGTACACCAACCACCTGAAAATAGCAAGCGTGATTTCAACCGCTGGGCTTGTGTTTGCGGTGTGATGCGTGATGCTCCACAGACATTCTGCCTGGTGAGCTCAAATAGAAGAGAGCTAATCTGGCACCACAGAACAAGGGAGAGGCTGCTGGTGAGGGTAGCGGGGTGGGCGACAGTATCCTGAAACCATGACAAGGAGGAGCTTTTGATAGGAAATACCTTATCACAGGTAAAGAGGTGGCTAAGGTCCATTAACACAGTTTTGAGAAAAAGACCTCTAACCAGGGAGCCACTGTCCAAAGGACTACTCAATAAAAGGGCTTCAATTTGATGCTAGGCAAAAGCCTTGCTAAGAATCACAAGTGGGGAAGGTAAAGAATTCAGTGGTTCCCGGGGCCGGAGCGATAGCCCAGTGGGTAGGGCGTTTGCCTTGCATGCGGCCGGCCCATGCCGGCCGGGTTCGATCCCGGCATCCCATATGGTCCCCGAGCACCGCCAGGAGTAATTCCTGAGTGCAGAGCCAGGAGAAACCCCTGAGCATTGCCGGGTGTGACCCAAAAGGAAAAAAAAAAGAATTCAGTGGTTTATAGAGTATTAGCAACAAAAGCGGGAGAGTAGTGATTAGCTCTTTAGGGTTTTTTGGTTTGTTTGTTTTTGACCACATCATGGTATTCTGGGTTTATTCCTGATTTCCTCTCCCAGCTCTGCATCCTTCTCGATTTTCTCCATTGCACTCTTGACTAATGTATTTTACTGGGCTAATAGTTTATCTTCCCAAACCGAGCTTGGAGAGAACAGAGATTTTCCCATCTATCTGATACACTGATGTCCCCACTCACGCCACAAGTCCTTAGTGTAAGTGTCCAGTGAATGCATGGAGGGTGGCAGCGACTTTACTGAAATCAGTCATGTCAGGGTGGGCACGCGTCAAAAGTTCCCTAGTGCCTCAGCAGGTCCAGGGCCCAACCCTTTCCCCAAGCAAGCAGAGCAGCCATACTAACCTGCCATACTCCTTATGCAGAGTGACCAGAAAAGCACCGAGCTCGCTAGCAAAGCAGCCTGGGAGGCCAGTTATAATGTTGATAATCATCTGCATAAAAAGAAAAGTTGCGGTTTTGTAATTCAACTGGAAGACAGCAGGAAGTTAAGACAACTGACTTCTGGGACCAGCACCTCCACTCAGCTGTGAGATCTGGGGCTAACAGCAGAACCCACTTTGTGGGTAGGTGCGATGACTGACTTAGCTAATATATGCAAACTGTACCTGGCACACAGAAGATACCACATAGCATAGTGCTGAAATATAATTTCTGGTCTATAGAGCGGGATATGATCAGATCAGGTAAGATACCGGGCCGCTGCAATGGCTATTTATCCAGGGTATATCAGGCGGAGGTGGGATAGCCTAGTGCCCACCCAAAAAGAGCCTCTAGCATTCGCTTGCTCACACAATCCAAAATCGTTGTCATGCTCCCCCACCAGACTTCTCCATCTGGAACAGACCTTGCCAAGACATTAATCTGCTGAAAATTTGGGTATATAGATTTTTGTGATGGAAATTTCCAGACTTTCTCAGAGTTGGGATAGGCTACCTCCCCACACCTCCCTGTACTTCCGGAAGCCCCAGCAGTCACATCCATATCCCAAAGCTGCCACCTCCCAATAAAAATACTGAACTCCCTAGACAAACATTATGACCACTTAGTACCTGTACTGCAAACCATAATGCACAAAAGGAGAGAGAAAGAACAGTCTGCCATAGAGGTAGGCTGGTGGGGTGAGGGTGTTAGGGTGGTAGGAGGGAAACTAGGAAACTGGTGGAGGGGATGGGTGTTGGTACATGTCGGGGTGCTCGCCGGGGGTCCCCGACAGTGCTGGGAAGCGAGTTCCCTTCTACCTCCGAGCCAGGGAGGAATGTATGAACACTCAGGAATCCGATGCGGTTTTAAAAGGCTTTACTTATCACAGGTTCAGGCATACAAATCAGCAAAAGGAAAAACCCGATGCTTAGGATTCCAGGCTAGAACCCCAGCCACGTGTAGGCCAAGATGGCGACCACCACGTGTAAAACTTCCAAGGGGAAATAAACGCTCACAAGGCGAGATCCCACCGGGAAGAAAACCGGGAGAGCCCGACTGGCTAGTTTTTACCCCCCAACTCAGACCTTCCTCCCATTGTTATGGAAAGCAGGGAGGGTCCAATGCCCTCAGGTAATCCCTCCCTGCATCTTACCTAGGGCCTTTACTGTGCTAATGTTTTGAGCCGGGAATGCCTTTGAAATGTAGAGAAGGGGGTTTCTGAGATGGCATGTCACTGTACCAAAGATCAACACCAATGCCAGTTAAATATTTCTCCAAGCCTTCACAAGTCTCCTCTACTTCATTGTAGTTTTATATTTTATCAGGGAGCCATGCTTGTTTGTTTGGAAGCAAACAGCATTTCTCTCTGGTCTAATTACTTAGGTGTCCTGCGTGGCCAGGCTAATATGCTGGTAAGATCTAGCTAGTCCCACGATGATTGTGATAGCATGGGAGAATATTTATACCAGCTAGTACAGCATACATGGTCGGATAAACTGCCACATTTAGACTACCCCCTTATCTACGGAGGTGAGTTGCGGGAGGCAATCCAGAGCAGATGCAGCGGCCCTTAGGAGTCCTGCAACAGGTACACTGCATGACTGAAACCCATCATGAACAGCTTTGTAATGGTCTATCTCACAGTGATTCAAGTGAAAAAGTAATAAAGGGCCGGGGCGATAGCCCAGCGGGTAGGGCGTTTGCCTTGCGTGGCCGGCTCATGCCGGCCCGGGTTCGATCCCGGCATCCCATATGATCCCCCAAGCACCGCTAGGAGTAATTCCTGAGTGCAGAGCCAGGAGAAACCCCTGCAAGGCAAACGCCCTACCCGCTGGGCTATCTCTCCGGCCCTCCCATAATTCTTACCCAGGAAAAAGTGATGTGCTTTTATATGCATTTCTTATTGGACGGTGTTCAGGTCTGGCTGTGCTCAAGGACCACCAGGCCCACGTTGGCAGTACTCATGGGCAGGGATAGAGGAGATCCTATGTGATCCAGGGATCAAACCCAGGGACTTATACATTGAAGTCACATGCTTTCTACTTCAAGCCATATCCCTAGCCGGCTGGCCCATACTTCCATATTCTTCTATAGTTTCTTTCTGAGTTATACCCTTTGTGAGTATATTTATGACATAGAGCTCCCAAGAAATGGTGGCCAGAACAAGAAAGGGGAAGCATGAGGTAGGAGGGGATTAAAATAAACTTCGCGAGAAGACAATGTTTGTAAGAGATCACCTTACCTGGCTGATGCCAGCAACACCCGACTAACAAGGAGTTCCTATTTTACTAGGTTCAGTGTGTCACTGATAGCCACCAGGTAAGTCTTTGTTACAACTAGAAAGAGCCAAGTGCATGACACAAAAGTTTGAAAGAACTGTTTGAAAGTAAGGGGAGGATATGGCAAGATGCCAGGGTCTCAGCACTCCCAGGGGGCCTGGCCAGGGTTAATGTGGATCCAGAGGCAAAGTCACTAAGCGGAGTGGGCGTCATATGGAGCATCACATCAGCACCCAAGGAGCGAAGTGTCTTCTAAAAGGGACATTGCCCGGGCAGCTTCTGTTACAACACAGACCCGGAGGCAGGCTGGCAGGTCCGCCTCCTTGGAGGGTGCAGCAAGCCTGCTCACTAGCTCCATGAGCTCCTCTACCTTATCGTCTTCCAGTCTCAAGGCAGGGCTGACTTCAGACTGCTGCAGCAGTCGGGGAGATGGATCCTCATCACAGGCTCCCGACTAATGCTGCCAATGGCAAAGTTCTGGAGAAACCTAAAAACAAAACAAAACAAAAAAACAATAAAACAAAGATAATGCTATTAGGTTACCCTCACCAGCCTTGCTTGAATGTGCCTAGTCACATGAAAAATCGCCTCATTTAACTGCTGAAAAAGAAATCTTAGGGAGATTCTCTGCAGAGAATAAAGTTGAATATGGTGTGTCCTTACCACCTTAAATAATAGTCCCTAAGAGGGGATTAGGAAGGAAAATAGTTTATTAAGACCAACATTGAAATTATTTAAGTTTGTTCATTTACTTGATGTTGGGTAATACCTGGGGCACTCAGGGCTTACTCCTGACTTTTCACTCAGAAATTACTCCTGGTGGTGCTCAGGGCTTTATACGGGATGCTGGGGATCAAACCCAGGTAGGTGGTATGCAAGGCAAAAGCCCTACCCACTGGACTATTGCTCCAGGTCAACATTTTCTTTATTTGATTTTATTTGGCCCACACTTGGCTCTGCTTGGGGGCTACTCCTAGCCTGATGCTTGGGGAGCCACTCCTTGCAGTGCTCAGGGGACCATGTGATGCTGGGAATCAAACCCAGGGCCTCACAAGGCAAGTGCTCCACCATGAAGCATATCCCTGTCCCCCTCCCCTATGGGGACATTAGAAAAGCTGGAACATAAAAAGGACAAATAGAAAAGGAGTGCTCACGAGGTCCAGCTGTGGGAGCTTGGCCGAGAGCAGCTTGAGAGGACTCCACTTCTCTGCAACTGAATGGCTGAGGACACTGAAGCGCTTCTGTGCAGTGGAGTGTCTGGAAGGACACAAGCTTGCAGATTAGAATTCTGTCTCCCTACTACACATGATATAGTTTATACTTTTAATTAATTTATTTTTTTGCTGTACCCAGCAGTGTTCAGGACTTACTACTGGTGGTGCTTGGGGGCCACAGAGGATGATGGGGATCAAACCTGGGTTGGTTGCGTGCCAGGCAACACCCCCACTGTACTACTGCTCTAACCCTCAGGGATTACTGCTGATGGGCTCATGAGCTCAGGGGACCACACGGGTTGCCAAGGATCAAATGTAGGCCAGCCACATGCAAGACAAGCACCTGACCTGCTGTACTATCTCTCTAGCCCCAGCACATGCACTTTTTTTTTTTGGGTCACGCCTGGTGATGCTCAGGAGTTACTCCTGGCTCTGCACTCAGGAATTACTCCTAGTCATGCTCAAGGGACCATATGGGATGCCAGAGATCAAACCCCGGTCGGCTACATGCAAGGCAAATGCCCTACCCGCTGGACTATCGCTCTGGCCCCCACTTTAGATAACTAGTTCTCAAGCTTTCAAGCTAGAGTCCAAGACAGAATTAACACTTCTAAAATAAGGGGTTCAGTGACTTCTACAAAAACTTCTGCAGGGTCCCCTAGCCCCTCGGTAATACAGTGGGTTTCTGATTCTTAGCGGATTTCAACTCTCCTGGCTTTTATTTACTGGCTACCTGCAAGATGGAGGCCTTTTCAGCAGCCATGACCTGTGTTATGTAACTGCTATCTTCTGCAGGGAGCGGACCCACATAGCTCAGGGAAGCGAGCACAAACACCCAAGGCAGCCACTTACAATCTCTTTTGTTCCACAGATAATCCATCTTCCTGGATCACTTTTAAAGAAATCCCTGAGTTAGTCTGCTGTTGCCAGGGGAGAAGACCTAAACAAAACAGAATTTGAGCAAAGAACACTTTAAACCCAACAACAGGATATGGAATCCACATGGGGATTTGATGGCTGTTGAAAATCTAGACTGTGAGTGCTGAGAGAAAACATCATAACAAACGAGCTGCTTTCAAAAACACATGCCTGAAGCAATTCCGCTCTATCCTCCTCAAAGCCTGCCTCTCTCTGGGTGTCTCTTTCAGGGATTCTGCTCCCTTGGAGGCCGGAAGCGTGGAGGAAGGTGTCCCGGAACACTGTGCTGGCAGTGCAGCCATGTCCTTCCCTGGTGACAGGGCAGAAGGAAGCAGCAGTGCAGGACTCCTGCCGGGAGAGCTGTCTTGAGGTGCGGAGACTCGAAGGACAGCTCAGGAAGGCACCTGCAGCCACACCTTTCCAAGCACTTCCATTAGTCCTACGGTGGCCTATCACTTGGCCGCGTTACTGCTCCGTCTCTGGTGGATCATCTAACCCGTGATACAGCGGTAAGCTCCCGCCAGCAACCAGTGCTGAGAGCCTGCTGGGGGAGACCAAGCAAAGGGCCGGGCCCATGAGCGGGAAAGGAGGACTTGGGTGGGGAGAGAGGCGGGCTTTAACGCAGCGGTGGGGCCCCAGAGTACAATAAATAGCAAAGAGGAAAATGAGTCTGATTAGGACTGAAAGGGAACAAAGATTTTACTGAGGAGCCGACCAGCCTTTAGGTACTAGCCCTACGCTGGCAGGAGCACTGTACCGGGACCCTAAGGGCCTAGAAAGCAGTCTTCCCTAGCTGTATTCCTGTCACTTCCCTTAATCCCTGGCACTGCCTGGAAAACACACCCAGGGATGTGGCTCCGTGGCAGAGCTCATGCCTCACATGTGTGAGGTGCTGGATTTTATTTCTGGCATCAAAAACAGCAGAGACAACAAAGACAACTCCATAACCCTTTAAATGCTAGAAGCGATCACTCTTTTACCAAGTAATGACTGATGTTACCTCTGAGTAAAATGCCTGGTAGATCTTTGACTTGGGGAAAAGGGCGATCATAAGAAAACTGTTTGGTCCATGGAAATGAACTGGGAGATGAGGAAGCAAAGAGCGTTTGTAGTGGATCAGAAGGGCAGCAACAATACTGGTAGAATCCTAAAGAGAAAAAGTAGCATCAGTGAGAAAGGCCATTTATTTATACCAGTCCTTACAACTATGGTCAGAGCGCTGTGAAATTAATTTCACCTTAAATGGTCTACTGGGGCATTCAGTTAAGAAGTGCTTTTCCCATGACATTATAGCTGATATAGGAAGCGAAAGATCTTTCCCCCCTAAACTTGAAAACGTCATTTTTTTTTTTGGGGGGGGCATACCCGGTGGCATTCAGCTCTTATTCCTGGATCTATGCTCAGGGATCACTCCTGGCAGTGCTCATCCAGAATTCTTTTTTTTTCTTTTTTGGTCACACCCGGCAATGCTCAGGGGTTTCTCCTGGCTCTGCACTCAGGAATTACTCCTGGCGGTGCTCGGGGGACCATATGGGATGCTGGGGATCGCAAGCGCCCTACCCGCTAGGCTATCACTCCAGCCCTGCTCATCCAGAATTCTTAATTCCTCAAAGAATATGTAACTTTGTTAGCCATACGACAAACCACTTCACCTGGTCCCTTTCCTGGTTCCCAGATGGAAGCTGAGACCAGACAGAGTTGAGGGTTTGCCCTTTGCACTAGGCTCACATTGAGAGACAAACTGTGCCCTGGGGGGTGGGGTGGGGGAGGGTAGACTTAGGGGAAACTCAGCTAACCTTCCTCCCTCCTAACCTTCACCCCCCAACTGTTGATGGGGGTGAAACGCGGGGTAGTTATGGAGGTCAAACTCTGAAACTCCCCTCGAGTTGGAGGTCAACAGAGTGATAGAAAGTCCTCTGGGAAAGTCAGCTGTTCTGTTCCTCTTTGACTCACACACCGCTCTGCTCCGGGCTAACAATGAGTGGTGTTCCACCGACTGCACAGAAAGCAACCTTTTTCCTTTACCCCCCAGGTTTAGGGGCCACCTGAGCAGTACAATCAAGATACTTCTGGCTCTGTCGTGGGGAGTCCCTCCTGGCAATGCTCCAGGGACCATGTGGTGGCCAGATTGAACCCAAGCCTCCTACTTACAAAGCCTGTGCTCCAGCCCTCTTAACTCCTTCTGGCCTCTTCCTTTATAATTTTTATGTTTTGAACTGCACCTGACAGTCCTTAGGGCCTACTCCTGGCTCTGCACTCAGGGATCACTCCTGATAGGGTTTGGAGGACCATATGGAGTGCCAGGGATGGAACCCAGGCTGGGTCGGCAAGTGCACTACCCATAGTACTGTCTCTTTCGGCTCTTTTTACCCAGTTCTTTTTGTTTTGGATTTTTTGGGTCACACCGGTGATGCTCAGGGTTATTCCTGACTCTGCACTCAGGGCTTACTCCTGGCGGTGCTCAGGGTACCATATGGGATGCTGGGGATTGAACCCAGGTCTGCCACATGCAAGACAAATGCTCTTCTACCTGCTGTGCTATCACTCCAGCCCACTTTTTCCCAGTTTTTAAATAAGGTCATCTGTGAGGAGCCACTGAAGGCCCTCTGTGGCTTACTCTGGGAAAGGGATACAAATCCATATGAAACCTTTTGGCTCATAAGCCCGTTCTAAGTAAGCCTTTGCTATTGTATAATAGTAACAAGGTTAGTGAGACTCATATGAGCCTGATGGACAGTATATATGCCTGATAGCCTGTCCGCAGTGTTAGAAGGCCAATAGAGAGTGGCATGGTTTCCCCCTCAGAACTATGGGTGACTTTCTGAACACTAAAGTCACGAGTAGTGAGGCTCCAGCCCCACTATGAGCTGTATGGGCTGGAGCCATAGTACAGGAGGTAGGGCATTTGCCTTGGCACACGACCGACCAGATTCAATCCCGGCATCCCATATGGTTCCCAGAACACTGCCTGGAGTAATTCCTGAGTGCAGAGCTAGGGATAATCCCTGAGCATCGCCTGGGTGACCCAAAAAGCTGAGATAAATAAAGTCATGAGCTGGTAAAATACTTACCCCATCATAAAACAAAACAGAATTCATGTGATCTTTGGAAATGATGATACTTCCATGATGACGATGAGAAAAGAGGAGGCCATTAGAGAAGAAATATACTTTCCCTGGAAGGAAAAAAAAAAAAGGGCTGGTCAGATTCTGGGGGCCTGCTCCCAGGCCCTTTCTGCAGGTATCAGAGCAAGCCAGAGCAGTAATGAGAATGCTGTTTGATTTCATTTTCAGTCCTGTGGGGAAGTCAGTGTCTTTATGTAGCCTCCCAGAGACTCACCGATAAATGAGTCATCAGTCTCTGCAAAAGAATTAGACAGAACAGGGGCCAGAGCGATAGTCCAGCGGGTAGGGGCGTTTGCCTGGCACATGGACGTCTCGAGTTCGATCCCGACATCCCATATGGTCCCCTGAGCACAGAGCCAGGAGTAACCCCTGAGCATTGCCAGGTATGACCCAAAAAAAAAAAAGAATTAGAACAGGGTCAGGAAGAGAGCTTAGAGGGTGGTGGGAGGCCTGGGTTCAACTCTCAGAACAGCACTGTCCCCTTTCCCCCACACTTCTGGGAATGACTCCCCAGTACCACTGAGTTGGGCCAGTAACAACAAGATAGTTTTGGGGCCGGAGCAATAGTCCAACGGGGAGGGTGTTTTCCTTGCATGCGGCTGACCCGGGTTAGATCTCTGGCATCCTATATGGTCCCTGAGCACCGCTAGGAGTAATTCCTGAGTGCAGAGCCAGGAGTAACCCCTGAGCATTGCCAGGTGTGACCCAAAAAAGCAAAAAAAAAAAAAAAAAAAAAAAAAAAAAGAAAGAAAGAAAGAAAGAAAGAAAAAAAAAGATAGTTTTTATAGAATAAAATTTGCTTATAAAGATGTAAAGGGAGGGGGCCGGAGCGATAGCCCAGCGGGTAGGGCGTTTGCCTTGCACACAGGCCTGGGTTTGATCCACGGCATCCCATATGGTCCCCCAGCACCGGCAGGAGTAATTCCTGAGTGCAGAGCCAGGAGCGTTGCTGAGCGTCGCTGGGTGTGACCCAAAAAGCAAAAAAAAAAAAAAAAAAAGATGTGAGGGGGAGAGAAAGCCAGAGGGGGGAGAAAGAGCATCAGAGAGAATACATGTTCCAAGGAGAATATAGACTTGTAAGAGCAAGTGGATGTAAATTCTTTACCAAGTAAAAATATTTTTCAAGAGTCCTGAGGGATGCCAGGGAAACTGCTCCAAAGCCTGAAGTACTTGCATGGCATGCAAGAAGCCCCCCAATTCAATCCCTGACACCACATGGTAAGGCCTTGGTGTACCCCCACCCAGCATATTCAGGGCCAGAGAGTGGGGTCCAAAATTTCTGGGAGTGGCCCTGGGCCCCCTGAGCATTGCTTAAAAAGAGTCTCCCCACCCACAAGAAAGCCACAAGGTGTGGGACTTCTGACATGGCCAGGAGAAGTTGTGTAGATCCACTCCCCAGAAAGCAGCAATGAAATTGGACTAAGTCAGAAATAATTACTAAGGGTCCCTGGAAATGGGCCAAACTTGTATAACAAAACCAAGAGGCAATATTTGAGAAACTTTAATGAAACTTGTAAGAACTTTGGATTTGTGGTGCTGAAGCCTGGGGCTCTTCTCACCACTTCCCCTAATTCCGCTCCCGAGAGTCTTAGGAGGGAGAGAGGAAAGCCTACGGAGGAGCCCTTCATTTGGGCAAAACACAAAAAGTTCTGTTCTGAGGGATGTTAACAACAATAGCAATGAAACTGGCAAACATTCCAGGAAGGCCACCACGAAAACTGGCCAGAGATCTCAATGCTGATTGGTGTAAGCAAGAGGAGCAGACCATGAGCCTAGAGGCTGGGCTACTAGGGTCTGAGACATCTGATGGCAGTCACGTTTGCACATGCCACAAGGACAGGTATAACAGAAGTGCCTGCCTGGTACCACATGCATGGGGAAACATGTGAAGCCATGATAGGGGCCAGGGTGATAGTACAGCAGGGACAGTGTTTGCAGTGCAAGTGGCTGACAAAGGTTCAATCCCCAACACCCCTTATTGTCCCCTGGGCCCTGTGATGCTAAACAAGCGCAGAGCCAGGAGTTAAGGCTGAATAAAACACTGGGTGTGGTAAAACACGCCAAAAGGGGGGAAAGAACTGAAGAAAGAGAGACAGCACAGCAGGCAGGGAGCTTCCTTTCCATGCAGCAACACAGGTTAAATCCCCAGTACCGGGGCTGGAGCGATAGTCCAGCAGGTAGGGCACTTGCCTTGACATGGCCGACCTGGGTTCGATCCCTGGCATCCCATATGGTCCCCTGAGCACCGCCAGGAGTAATTCCTGAGTGAAGAGCCAGGAGTAACCCCTGAGCATTGCCAGGTGTGACTAAAAAAAAAAAATCCCCAGTACCACATATGGTCCCCAAGCACAGTCAGGAATGATCCCTGAGCACAGTGCCAGGAATAAGCCCTGGGCACAGCTGGGTGTAGCCTCAAAACAAACAAACAGGAAGAACCTCATGATAGCACCATCTGCAAAAGCTGAAAACTATATAAAATCTACATGTCCATTAAGGCTCAAAAGGATGAACTTTATATTTTCAAACAAAAGAACCTATGCAGCCACAAAAATGACTGAACTGTATGGTTACAACCTAGACAAATCCAAGGAACAGAGTATCAAACAAAAAAAGGCAAGTCTAAGAAAAATGGAGAATGATTTTATTTGTATTAAAAAATAAGACATAGGCTCAAGAGATAGTACAGCAGTCAGGTCACTTGTCTTGCATGCGGCCACTGGGTTCAGCCCCTCTTATGATCTCCTGAGCCTTGCCAGGAGTGATCACTGAGTGCAGAGCCAGGAGTAAGCCCTGAATATCACTAGGTGTGGCACCAAAATAAAAAAATAAATAAAAGCAAACAAACAAGACAGAGGCCAGTCCAGACAGAGGGTAGGGCACTAGCTTTTGCACAAATGATCCTCAGAGCCCCATCAGGAGTGATACCTGAGCATAGAGCCAGGAATAAGTCCCGAGTCCTGCCAGGTTTTACCCGGGGGTACCCACAAAATACTAAATCCCCCAAATTAGACACTGTGTGGTGCTATAGACAGATGTAGTAGCACTCTGAAGCTTGCTACTGAGGGTTAGGTATTAGCAGTCTGCTGGGCCAAGGTAACACAGGGACAGAGAAGGGCACATGAAGGGCAGGGATGAACGGAAACCTGTATAACAAAGTCTTGTGACAGCGAGTCAGGAAAAGGAAGTGTTCCAGAGAGAGAGGCATCATTTCAAGGTAAAAGGAGTCCCAGGCAAGGGTCTAGTGGGCAGGGCGCTTGCCTTACATGAACTGGATTCAATCCCTAGTAGCCCATATGGTCCCTGAGCACAGAGGGAGACATAAGTCCTGAGCACTGCAGCTGTGCCCTGAGACCAACAAAGAAAAATAAAGTAAAAAAAAGTAGTCCTACTCTTATTATTCCTATGCAGTTCACTGAGTCCCCTGTACTGAAAATGGGGATACCTGATCACTTTCCAGAACACAGCCATGGTCCAAACACAAAAATAAAGCAGCAGGCTGAAAAACTACTCAGTCACAGAGCCACCTTTTTTATTTTCCGGGGTGGGGGTAGGGTCCACACCCTGCGATACTCAGGGGTTACTTCTGCAGTGCTTGTGGGACCCTATCGGATGCCGGGATCAAACCCTGATGGGCCATGTGGAAGGCAAATGCCCTACCCACTGTACTGAGGCTCGGACCTGAGTCATCTTCGTGAAAAAGGAAGACAGAGGAGTAACCCCAGGGCAGACCAAAGGGCATGCCAGGAGTACCAGCATTCTAAAATCCTGGGATTTTCCAAAATAAACTTTAATGCTTCCCTGGGGAGGCCGGACAGATAGTACTGTAGAGTGAATAGAGTGTTTGCCTTACACATGGTAGACCCAGGTTTGATCCCTGGCATCCCATATGGCTCCCTGAACACAACAGGGAGTAATTCCCCAGAGCCAAGAATAACCCGAGTATCAACCAAAAACCAATAAAAACCACCACCAACAATACTCCCTTGGGCTAGTGGCTCTATTTTATCCCCCCCACCTATGCAGCCACAAAAATGAACTTGGGGCAGAGATGCTACTTGCTCTCCCTGTGCCCAGTCGCTCATGAGGTGCCCAGGAGGCATGGCGGGTTCTAGCCCTGGCCTGCCACCTCAGCAGAGCCTCACAACAAGCCAGATGACCCCTACCCTACTCCATGGGGCCCTCCATTTTCCACATCCGGACTTCCCTCTCGTCACAACTCTACCCAGCAGACCAGACTATCACAGCCCAGATCATTGGCGCCCACCCTGCAGCAGTGTTTTTCAATCCGTCCCAGGTATGCTGAACCAGAGACTCTCAGACATGGGGCAGAGCTGCTACTTGCTCTCCCTGTGCCCAGTCGCTCATGAGGTGCCTGGGAGGCATGGCGGGTTCTAGCCCTGGTCTGCCACCCCAGCAGAGCCTCATAACAAGCCAAACGACCCCCTTACTCCATGGGGCCCGCCATTTTCCACATCCGGACTTCCCTCTTGTCACAACTCCACCCAGCAGACCAGACTATCACAGCCCGGCTTGCGCGCGCACAGTTCATCAATAAATGCTTTATTTAGAGGTGATTACAACAGTATGCCACCCGCACAGCAAGCCTGGCAAGCTGCTTGTGTAGTATTTGATATGCCAAATACCAGTAACATTTATATTAGGTCATTCCCGTGACCTAATATAATGGTTTGAGGCTCTTTATGTTCCTGGAGCAAGCGGATGCCTTTGGGTTCTCCTTGCATGAGACAGGACATATGGAGATATTACTGGTGCCCGCTCTAGCAAATAGATGATTAACGGGAAGATAGTAATAGTGACCCACAAAGGAGTATTTGTAACTGTTATTCTCTGTCAATCCCATATGTGTGTCGAGAGGCAGAAATTTTCTCTTCAGTGTCACAGAGCTAATGATGGTGAGACATTGTATTGGGGCTACATCTAATGGATTATACTGTACAGCCTAGTCCATACCTGGTACTGGACTTAGATTATCTTGAGCATGAGGTTTAAGAATTTACACTATTACTTAATGGGAAAAGGACTGTGGGAGGCGGGGCGCTCTATTTTTTCACGGGAGAGGACAGTGACCGGGGATGGTGGGGCCAGCGGGCAGACTGGAAAGGAGACCTCTTTGATGAGCCCCATACTGTGCTCAGCAGTGTTGGAGGGCAAAAAAGGAGGTGATCGAGGGACTGCCCCCAACCAAAGGAGTCCTTTACCAACATTCTCACTGGCTGACAGCAGAGGAGGAACTTGGGGTATCAGAGGAGTGAGAATCATCACTGCTGAGCTGAGGGAGATCAAAGGGCAGGGCCCGGAGAGAAGGGCTGAGAGCGGGACCCCTGACAGCAACATAAGGGGTCATCTATTCTGCAGCCCAGAGAAATTGGATCCTGCCAATGTCCTGGGCCAATCTGGGAACTGGTTTTCCCCAGAGCCCCCCAAAGATGTCACGTTTGGTTGATGGCTGGACTTCTGATTTACAAGAATTTAAATATGAATCTAGTCAACCCTTCCTGAATGTACAACTCACAGATTTGTGAAACAACAAATGCCAGTTGTTTTAATCAAGCTACTCAATTTGTGGAGATGTGTTATACAGCCGACAGAAATCTACTGCCAATTTCACTTGGATTCATAGATTCTATACCGGATGTGTTGAGGTTATTTCTCATGGACAGTTCTGGGGCTGACCGGGGCTGACCCTTCGCAACACAAGGACCCTCATATACCAAATAGGTGTGTCAAAGGAGAAAAGCTGCAAGAACAACAATTCTACACCGAGCATTTAAAAAAAAAATCAAATGAATCATCAATCACAATATCCATGTCGACTCCACCCAAGTCAGGGACCCAGACCCCTAAGAACAAAAGAGTGGGGGCTACTCACCTTCCTCAGGCCAGGACTGGAGGTAGTTGGGATAAAGATATGCTCCTTCCCCTCCTGTCAGAAATGTGCCCAAGAAACATTCATCTCCCTTTAAACAGGAAAAACCAAAGAGGTGATTGGCAGCACCAACAAATACGGAATCAAAAGCTGTTCATTGCCCTCTCCTCTCCTGCACAAACCATCTCCACCCCACCCCAAGTTTGCCTGCCTTCAAAAGCTGAGTCAGCCTCAGTCACAATGAAGTTCCACAGCCTCTGGCACTGCTTGGATTTTTGCCATTTTATGTGGATTTCTTGACTCATGGTAAAATAAGAATATCTAGGTCCAGAGTGCAGGCTCCAAAGCCTAAAATCTACTTTTTATTTAATTAATTTATTTGGAGGGTTTGGGCCACACCCAGCAGTGCTCAGGGTTTACTCCTGGCTCTGCACTCAGAGATTACACTAGTGGGCTCTAGGGGACTGTGCAGTTGGGGATCAAATCTGGGTCAGCTGCAGTAAGCGCCCTGCATGCTGTACTAGGCATGGGCACTAGAAGTATATTAATTATTATTTTTTTTTTTGTGGGGAGTAGTTAGATCACACCCGGAGATGCTCCAGGGTTACTTCTGGCTCTGCCCTCAGAAATTACTCCCTGGTGGTGCTCAGGAACTATATGGGATTCCGGGATTGAACCCAGGTGGGCGATGTGCAAGGCATATGCCCTATCCGCTGTAGCACCTCTCAGGTCCCAGAATACTTTCTTCTAGAAAGTATGGGAAAGGGGACAGAGGAAGAGAGGAAACCTCATAAAGCAAAAACAAATAAAAACCAAATGACAACAAAAACACAAACTGAAAAATCCTCCCAAAACAAATAAAGGAATACAAGTTGGGATGTGGCTGACTCCAGAGTGGAACAGACTGAAAGCTACCATGCTCCAGTGACTTTTACCCTCTGATAATAGCAACAGCTTCACCTTGGCCTCGGCTTCCTAAGCTCCACAAGTCTAGAGCAATCTACATCATTGGTGATATGTGTGGGGTGAATGCAATCCAGGACTCCACACATGCAGGAGTTCGACCACTGAACTATGGAACTATCCCTGGTCGCCAAATGAGCTCACTAGAAAAAGTGTTGTGAGAGTTTTGTTTTTTGGTCACAGTAGACAGTACTCTGGAGCTCCTCCCAGCTCTGTGCTGTGGCAAGAATGCAGGTAGGAGTGTAACTTCTGAGGGTGCTTGGGGGACCAGGTGGTATGGGGAATCAGTCATTGAGCTATTTCTTTGGCCCCTCTGGGAAATTTAAAAAAAAAGTGAAGGTCTAAATGATGGAAATAATCCCTCTAATTGTGCACCTCCTGTTTATTTCTGTGCTGGGAAGGAGAGGAATGCAAACGTGAACTGAGACAGACTAAAGTCCTTCAGTTTCAGCTCCATGATAAAGTCGTTTCAACATGATTTTTGTAAAATCATCTATTTACTGTGACCTAATGTTCTTCTTCTTCTTCTTTTTTTTTGCTTTTTTTGGGTCACACCCAGCAATGCTCAGAGGTTTCTCCTGGCTCTGCACTCAGGAATTACTCCTGGCAGTACTCAGGGGACCATATGGGATGCCGGGATCCAACCCGGTCCAGCCGCGTGCAAGGCAAACGCCCCTACCCGCAGGGTGATCGCTCTGGCCCCTGACCTAATGTTCATATTAAGGCTACTTACCATCATCAGCTGCTGGGTTCTCTCAGACAGTTTTACTTCATTATCCTCTACCTGAGTCCAAAGAGAGAGCAAATTTTCAGTTTGCTATTTCAAGGACAAAACTGTTAGGCTTCCCCTATGTTAAGCTACTTCCAGGACACAGAATTGGCGTTCCTCTATCAAATCCTGAGCACTCGGCCTGAGAGCTGACAGAATTCACTACTGGGCAATCTCACTGGGACCTGAAGCCCAGCTCAGAGTCTGCAACATGTGGAGAGGATGCATCAGCCTGCACTTACATTTCACTTAAAAAAAAACAGTAATTTTTAGGGTTAAAGGAAAAGAGAACATATTAAAATATTTTCAGGGTGTTCTTTCACTTAACTGTTCCCAGTTCATACTAGAAGTGAGACCCAAAATATAAACAGATGCTAAACAGGTCTTGAGACCATTAGTAGGATCACTACGATTATACTTTCGTGTCCCAAGAAACCAGGAGACGTGAGACACGTTCCACCAGTAAAAGGAGTGGGGAAGACAGGGCTGGAAACACTCAGTGTAACAGCGCCACTCAAAGGGAGCCGCATGATCCACTGTCACTTTCGGTGTGCCCTTGGACAGCTGAGTCTTTTTCTAAGCCTATCTTCTCATCTGTGGAATGACGGTATTCATTTCTTCCCCTCAAAAAATTTTTTTTTAATTTTGCTTTTTGGGGTCACACCCGGCGATGCTCAGTAGTTACTTCTGGCTCTTCACTCAGGAATTACTCCTGGTGGTGCTTGGGGGACCATATGGAGTGCCGGGGATTGAACACAGGTCAGCAGCATGCAAGGCAAACGCCTTACCCGCTGTGCTATCGCTCCGGCCCCTTCAAAAATTTTTTTTTTTTTTTTTTTTTGTGCCATACCTGGTGATCCTCAGGAGTTACTCCTGGCTCTACACTTAGGATCACTCCTGGCAGTGTTCGGAGGGACCATACAGGATGCCAGGGATCAAACCCAGGTTGGTCGTGTTCAAGGCAAATACCTTATCCACTGTATTATCTCTGGATCCTCTTCCCTTCAATGCTCAGGGGTTACTCTGGCTCTGCACTGAGGAATTACTCCTGGTGGTACTCAGGGAACCATCTGAGATGCCGAGGATTGAACCCAGGTTGGCCACGTGCAAGGCAAATGCCCTAGTCACTAATTGCTCTGGCCCTTCCTTCAAAATTTAACTTGGTTCTTTATTTTTTTTTTGAAACTTTTGTACAGTTCTGAGAGTTTAAGAAATCAGACTTCTCAGTATAGAAAGAGCTGAGACAAAAACGTCTGTTCTTGAACTGACACTAGTTCAGGATCCAAGAGTCCATTAGGGACCCATCAAAGAGGCTCTTCCTCAAAAGCCCCTGGTTTCTCGTGCTTACGCCCACTTCTACCTGATTTACGACACTAACCATCCAGGAGCAGAATCTGGGAATGGCGGCTGTCAGGACTATGGAGCTGGTTTCTGGAGTAACAGTGCCATCTGCAGGAAGACCACAGACATGCAGGTTACTGCCCACCACCTGAGCCCACTTAGTCAGCCCCAGATTTCTAACACCCACCCCCATGCTCAGACTGGAGGACTCTCCCTTGGTGTAGAGTCAGAAAACGAAAACTCAGCTAGAGACAGGGAAGGGAGAATGGTTTCTCTACATGACAAATATTTTCTAAAATTTCTTTCTTTCTCTTTGCTTTTGTTTTTTGCTTTTTTGGGTCACAGCCGACGATGCTAAGGGGTTACTCCTGGCTCTGCACGAAGGAATTACTCCTGGCAGTGCTTGGGGGACCATATGGGATGCCAGGGATCAAACCCTGGTCGGCAGCGTGCAAGGCAAATCTCTGAACATTTGTTTTATTCATTCATTCATTCATTCATTCATTCATTCATTCATCCATTCATTCATTCATTCATTCATTCATTCATTCATTCATTTATTTTGCTTTTTTGGGTCACACGCAGCAATACTCAGGGGTTTTTCCTGGCTCTGCACTCAGGAATTACTCCTGGCGGTGCTCGGGACCATATGGGATGCCAGGGATCGAACCTGGCCGGCATGGGCCGGCCACATGCAAGGCAAACGCCCTACCTGCTGGGCTATCGCTCCGGCCCCTGGACATTTGTTTTAAAAACAACAAATTGGAACACATTTCAGTAAGACTTTTGCAAACAAATCGTAGTTTTAAATTTCATCAAGGCAGTATAAGTAACACAGGTGGACATATTAAAAATTAGAATACGAATCTTTAGTATTCTAATCCAGGCTCTTCCTAAAAGCACTGAATATTACCATTCTTTAGAATTTTTTTTGGCAGGAGGTGGGGATTTTGGTGGCCATACCTGGAATGCTTGGGGGACTACACATGGCCCTGTGCTCAGGACCAAATCTGGCAAAGCTCTGCTGCGTATGTGGTGCCTTAACCTTTGTATGATCTCTCTGGTCCCATTCTTTAGAATTTTGCCAACATAATAAGTTAAAGAAAAATTAAATTATTGTTTTGAATTGCTTCTTCTTGTTACTGGTAACATACTCTTTTTTTTGGCTGTTGATTTTGATCCAGTTGGCAGTGTTTGGGGAAGCACATAGTGCCAAGGAGAGGGTGGGGGGCTCTCTCAGTAAGGTCTTTAAGCCATCTCACTGGCCCTCTGTTAATTAAAATTAACAAACAAACAAACTTTATTTTACTCAGGGTGGGGGGAGAGGCCACATCTGGTGGTGCTCAGAGCTTATTCCTGGCAAGCTCAGGGGACCGTATGGGGTGTCCAGGACTGAACTTGGGTCAGCTGCACAGAAGTCAAGTGCCTTACGCCTGTCTTCTCACTCCAACCCCTCCTATACATAATTCTTTGCAACTGTTTCGTTTTCTACTTTGGTAAACTGTCCTCACATTTTCCCTCTACTTTTTTTTTTTTTAATCATTGGTAGTTTGGTTTTTTTCATATTAATTTGTAAGAGCTCCTCATAAATTGTGGCTTTTTCTGTTTATCATGTGTTCTAATGTTTCATTAGTTTATTGCTGACGTGACTTAGCTTATGGTTTAATTTGCAAAAACAGATGTGTTCAAGTCTGCTTTTCAAAGTCAAGTGTAACTTACCTTTTTCTTTAACCAAGATCTGAGAGGTCAGAAATGATTCTGAGAAGACCACAGATCCTAAGTGCGCTCTTTCTCCCAGCAAGTCAGGGATGTCATAGATAGTCATACAAGCCTGGGATAAATGAGAAAAGTCAGACAACTGAACTTAATATATAGCATTAGTATATTAAGTTCAGTTGTCTAACTTTTCTAAAATATATATAAAATATATAAACATATAAATATATAATATATAATATATATTTTCGTTCTTTTTGGGTTATACCCAGAAATGCTCAGGGGTTACTCCTGGCTCTGCACTCAGGAATTACTCCTGGCGCTGCTCAGGGGAATTGAACCCCCGTCAGTCACATGTAAGGCAAACACCCTACTTACTGTAGTATGGCTCTAGCCCTGTCTGTATTTTTTTTTTTTGCTTTTTTTTTGGGTCACTCCTGGCAATGCTCAGGGGTTACTCCTGGCTCTGCACTCAGGAATTACTCCTGGTGGTGCTCAGGGGACCATATGGGATGTCAGAGATCGAACCCGGGTCGGCAGCATGCAAGGCAAATGCCCTACCCGCTGTGCTATAGCTTCCCCCAATGCCTGCATTTTGAAACCATTCTCATGACCTATCTATGTACCCCTTGCAGGGAGGCCATATGTCGGGAGCCGCTGGGGTCCCCAACAATACCAGGAAGTGAGTTCCCTTCTACCTCTGAAGCCGGAGGGGAACAGATGAAAACTCAGGAATCCAGCACAGTTTTAAAAGGCTTTATTGGGGTCAGAGCGATAGCGCGATAGCTCAGCAGGTAGGGCATTTGCCTTGCGGGCCAGCCCATGCTGGCCCGGGTTCGATCCCCGGCATCCCATATAGTCCCCAAGCACCGCCAGGAGTAATCCCTGAGTGCAGAGTCAGGAGAAACCCTGAGCATTGCCGGGTGTGACTCAAAAAGCAAAACAAACAAACAAACAAACAAACAAATAAAAGGTTTTACTATCACAGGTTCCCATATACAATCCAAGAGCAGGGAAAACTCCAGGCTCTGGGTTCCCAGCTAGGCCCCAGCCATGTGTATGCCAAGATGGCTGCCACCACGTGTTGAAGCCCAACAGAGAATGGAGAGGACGGTGAGACAAAACACCAAGGGAAGCCAAAATGGCAAAAGGGACTTCTTCTCCCAGCTTATTTTATAGATAGAAATAGGCCAAAACTTCCCAGCCTGGCCCATTGTGGGATGGGCTATCTAGAGATAGCCCAGGTAAACAACTCTATTGCATGAAATGCAGCACTTCAGGTGGCCTTCTGACTTTTAGAAGTGCCAGAGCTGATTCAAAGCCTCCCTAGCAGGGGGCAAGAATGATAGCCCAGCGGGTAGGGGGTAGGGCGGTTGCCATGCCGGCCCAGGGTGGCCCGGGTTCGATCCCCAGCATCCCATATGGTCCCCCTCCCCATCCTCCCCAATCACCTCCAGGAGTGATTCCTGAGTGCAGAGCCAGGAGAAACACCTGAGCATTGCCGGGTGTGACCCAAAAAGAAAAAAAAAGCCTCCTTAGCAGAGCTGGGAGGGGCTGCAAGCTAAGTGTAGCTGGAACTTAAAGCAGGGCGTGTCACCCGACACCCCAACTCACTAGACAGTTCACTGTTTCATTTTTCCCAGGCACCTCTGCCCTGGTCCCCAGTAAGACTCTGGACTTGGGGGAATCTAGGCTCACTGGGCCTGCACAGCAACCTGGCACCCTCATAAAGAAGAGGCTCCCAGTGCTGTGGCTGGGATGATCCTGAGTCTCCCCGTTTCCATGGGAGAGGCAAAGAATCACTGCACAAGACCTCCCCACCCCTTGTGCATGCTCCTCCACACGCCATTTCCTGACCGCTGACTTGCAACACCTGCTTACCGTCTTCACAAAGTACAGGCTGTCTTTACTCTCCAGAGGCACCATTCTAGAAGACAAAACAGACGGGAAATAAATGCATGTTTTTCAGCCGGGCAGCAACCTACAGATTTAGATTTTTCTTGAGGATTTTCAAAACAGTGGGTTTCATTTACACAGGTGTAGAATCACACTGCCTGGGTAAAACTGCGCCTGTGCCCATCCCTAGGTCTGTCAGGGCAAAGCACTGAGGGCAAAGGTATCCAGTGAGCACAGCCAGACCTGGGGTGGTGTTGGGTATCAAACGAGGAGACCAGTCCTGCCACCAATTACAAGGCAGCTTCACTTCTATTTCTCTCCAGGAAATAAAACCCGGGGCCATACCAGCAGTGATCGGGTGACTCCTGACTCTGATTCTGACTCTGCAGTCGGCAGACCTCCAGGATCATGTTGGTGTTGGGATTGGAGTGGGGTCAGTTGCATGAGAAGCACGTGCAGGCCCTACCATGTCCTCTCTCTCCTGCCTCTTCGTTCTTTTTGTGTATTAAATTTGTTTTTATTGAAGCACCATGAGTGACAATAATGTTTCAGGGATGCAGAGGGGCCATGCCAACACATACCTCTCCCTTTTCTCTTTCCCCTTAAATCTCGCCCCGAAGGAGGACACACCAGAATCAGAGACTTACCTTCCCTGATTATTCACAGCATGGATTTGAAAGGTCATGTTGGAGCTGCAGACCCAAAAGAGAACAAAACAAAAGTCAGCCTGCTCTCACTAACTGCTGGACAAGCCCCAGCCCTGATTCGTGCAGCCACGCTGCACCCGTGCCGGGCTCTCCCAGGCCCCAGTGATTGCTCACGCCCTGATACTGCCTCTGAAAATTCTCAGGGCTATCTGGATTCTTGGGTGGACCAGGAGAGCGCCACATTATGGGACTGTCCTAATGCTCACAAGGAACAACCTCCCCTAGCCCAGCTTCTCCGGCACAGTTTAGAAACACATCCTCCTCCTCCTCCTCCTCCTCCTCTTTACCATCTTTAGACTATGCTACCTCCTTTGCCCAGATCTCACCTCTGCCCTAGAATCATGGCCAAGGCTGGACCTCTGGAGCTCAGGAAAACAACAGCCATCCCTTGACTTCAATTCTCTTAGTAAAAGAAAATTTCCGAATCATGGACGTTCACTTTTGCCTTAGCCAGCACCGGCTATACTCATCTCCTATAGTTCCCTATACTCTTCTCATGCTTCTTTCAGGAAGAAATTAAATTCAAGGGTACTTGCTGAAGTGACTTATAGAAAGAAGGCGTGGGGCTCTAGCTGGTGGACTGGCCATGGGAGAGACCTCCTGTGGCCTGATGTTTGAATTTAAGGTACACGCAGGCCTCAGTGGCTGACACAAGACAGCTGGCTACTCTGGGAAGGCCAGGTGGCCCTAGCAAGCACCTGAGAAAAGAAGAATGCAATGACCAGCAGCATGTCAAAGACCCTCTGGGGTGGCAGCTACCATTTACATGCCCAGTCCCTCTACTGAGTGGGAAGGAGAGGAGACAGACAGAGGAACTTCCGATCTCACTCAAGGTCACACATTTGAGGAGGGCAAATGTGTGACCTCAAACTGCCAGAAAAAGGAAATCTAAGGCCTTAGAGTGCACCCCTCTCCCCCCCAATCTCATGACCGTAAGACCCAGAGAAAGCATGCCTTAAGCTCTGCATCAAAGAGTTGGGTTCTTTCTGGCTTCTGTGGAGTTATAGCAATAGAACTCTTGGAAATGCTCCTTCTCAGATGTAGAGTTGGAGAGAAAAGAAAGCGGAGCTAAGACACAGTGAGAAATTGCCCAGAAACATTATTTTTATCCACACCGAGCAGTGTTGGAGTTCTTTCCCAGTGCCAGGTCTGGGGCCAGTCTTGGCAGTGCCTGGGAGAACATGGATCAAATCGGGATCAAACCTGCAATTCCACATACAGGGCCTGAGTCATCTCTACTGTCCCTCAGACACATTCCTGAAACCCTCCAATAATGGTGTTGCTCATCTCTTTTGCAGAAAATGTTCTATGGAACAGTGGGAAAGTGGGCACTAGACAGAGAACATAGGCTGTGATGTGCCAGGGAGACGACCAAGAGTTCCCAGAATGTCAAGACCCTGAGACGGGGTGGGATTTGGGGGACGCTACATCCAAGAGGCAGAGGGACGGCCAGAGCAAGGCTCCACTCATCCGGAGGCCCTGGCGACTGCCACAGGATCTTTGCCCTCTCGTGTCCCGGGTTTCACCTTTCTAGCCTCCAAGCCTGGGTACTGTTCTCTCTCCCATTCCAGGCTGAATAAAAGCGTCTGACTCTCGGTACAGGTCCATCATCTCTAGCTCCCTGGCTTCTCAAACAGAGCTCTGACCAAGAATAAAGGATGTTCTTTAATACATCCTATAGTTTCACTGAACATTTCTCGAAGAAGAGACAATGTACAATACAGGTGAGACAGGCCTTTTAAATAAAATAAGCAAACATGAGGGTATAGGCCAGAGAAGCGGTCCAGGATTCAAGTCCCAGTTCTGCTAAAGAAATCAAAGCACTAAAAACATTTCTCACAGAAAACATAAGCTCTGCTTACCGTAGGATTACCTTAAACCACACGGCCTCAATATAATCCAACCCAGACATCAGGGTCTGTTCTGCCACCTCCTTAGCCTACGGAAACAATGACAGAGCAGGGACAGTTAGTGTGGCAGCAAGAAGAGTAAGCATCGCTGACAGGAAGAGCCCCTCTAACATTTGGTCTGGAGAATACTGGGCCCCCAGCCATGTGGCCACTGCAGTATGCAGTAGATTACAGTGAGACATCAAGTTAAGGATGAGTGTGCCTGCCTTTCTCAGCGGGTCACAGGAAATGCTTCATCCAGGCAGGTGGCCACTGTGAAACTGGATCCATCAGTGAGCTGGAACTAGCAGGGATGATGTCACAGGTGAGCTTCTAGGAAAGTGCTTGTTTCTGTCCCGACCCCTCCCTGGGCCTGAGGAGGGACTACACGCTACAGGGGTTCTGCCCCATCTAAGAAACTCGAAGGCTAGAGTGACAAAAGATCTGTGAGAAAAGAAAGGGGTGGGGGATTTACACTGTAGGACCCCGCTGTTTCACAAGAGCTTGCAGCTTAAGAGCTGTGAAATACTACTTTGGTATCCGAGACTCAAGTCAGTGTGGAGAGGAGAGGGCAGGAGCTGGTGACTACGCTACAGTCTCTCTGCAGCTACATCATACACAACCTTTCCAATGTCAAATGGCTTCCTTCAGGAAAGATCCTATTGGCATTGGGGGGCCTCAAGCCGGCTCTTCATCTCCTTACTGGGTCAGATATAGGAATCCAACTCAGCAGGGCAGGTGAACCCAAAACAGCAAGGAAGGTCACAGTCAGAGAAAGAGAACAAATGTGCAAATCTAGGAAAGGCAAGTGAGATTTTTCTAATTTTCAGCTCTTTTCCAAACACTGAAGTCTAGGAAATCAAACTCTGTGATAAAGTCAGTGTACCTATCATAATTCACAGTAGATCCTACATATCCCCTGATGCTGAACACCGACAACAATTTTGATTTGTTTGTTTTTGCATCATACCTGGCGATGCTTGGGGGTTACTTCTGAATCTGCACTTAGGAATCACCCCTGGCAGTGCTCAGGGACTATATGGGATGGTAGAAATTGAATTTGGGTTGGTCACAAGCAAGGCAATTGTACTGCTGTACTATCTCCCTGGTTCCCGAAAAGACTTTTCAAAAATTACGGATTAGGGGCGGAGCGATAGCCCAGCGGGTAGGGAGTTTGCCTTGCACGCGGCCGGCCCATGACGGCATGGGTTCGATCCCGGCATCCCATATGGTCCCCCGAGCACTGCCAGGAGTAATTCCTGAGTGCAGAGCCAGGAGAAACCCTTGAGCATTGCCGGGTGTGACCCAAAAAAGCAAAAAAAAAAAAAAAAAAATTATGGAGTAAAACAAAATGTTATACAATATGGTATGTCTTTTTAATAATAAAACCAGATACCTGCAAAGACATTCTGGTGACAAGTAGCTCAATTATAGGAAGCTTAAACTGAGCAGTTAGTCTAAAGCAGTGACTGGTTTCTCAGACATTTCCTGCCAGTTTGTACAAGCTACTCTCACTTACACTGCATGTCTGGATCATGTATAAGCACTATTATAAATAATTGAAAGACAAATATTCTTATTATATTTTTTATTAATAACATTTATTTATGCCTAGAAGTCTGAAAAATATCTATGATAAAATTATGTATTTATTTTTCTGTAGCACCAGGATTAAACCCAGGTCTCCTTCAATCACGGTATGTTTTACCTTTGAACCTCATATTTTTAAAATCTTGAGCTACATCCTTAACCCTAATATTTCTGTATTAGCTGACCCGTCGGTACAAAACAGTTGAAAAATCATTACTCGTAAAGCATACGCAAGCTCTGTGAGATTCATACTCAACCAAAACAAAGTACCACAAAGAATCTAAAGACAAAACTAGACGGATTTGAAGTTTTAAATTAAAACTCTAAGGCAGAGAAAGGTGGTATTTAAAATTACCTTTGTTAGACTGGAAGTTTTAGCATAACATGCAATGCCAGCCAAAACAGCCTCAACAACAGCAACATAGACCTGTGACAAGAGCCTACTATAAAAACAAAAAATCAGGGTTAACTAGGGCATCACAAGGTTTCATCAAAGTAGCATGCACATAAATGATTTGACCACAGAGACTGATTTTTAAATAGGAGAAAAGCATGCAAAATGAAACTCATTGATTTCTATACCTTTCAAAAGCCCCGTGGTTCACCTAATTTATAGCTTGCTCTTGTTAAATCTTCACAAGAAAATCCAGCTCTTAACTCTGCTCAGTGGACCGCCCTTCCTGTGTGTGATGCAGCGGCGGAAAACCACGTGTGCCTTTGACCCCTCTGCGCGGGAGCACCCTTAGTGTCACACATCCGGCGTGCCGCTTTCCAGGGGCCAACTACACCGCACCCTTGTCTTTCCTTTCTCCCCAGGTCTGCTCTAGGCTGGATGCTATGTCACAGTAGCAGTAACCTACTGGGCAATCTCAGGGGTCAAAGAAATTACTTGATTGAGAAATACTCGTATTTCACTGAATTCAAATGAATAGCGACCACTTTCTAAGCACTTTATGTAATTTAGTCCCTAGCATCAAAAACTGGGTCACCACCCCAAGTGGGATTGTGCAACTTAAATATATTTGTGTTTATTTTACGCCTAATCTATTCCTGGACTGTAAGTTTTTGCTTCTCTTGTGCCACATCCAACTGCACTCAAGGCTGTGAATTCAGGGCTCGCTGCTGGAGGGATCCAGGTAACACATGGGATGCCAGGGATCAAACATGGGTCGGCCACATGCAAGGCCAGCACCCTACCCACTGTACTATTGCTCCAGCCCAGTTTATGCTTCTTCAGTTTCTTCTAGAATATATCTTATTTTCCCTCTTGCAGCCTCCTCTTCTGGTTTAGAAACAATCTGTTCTTTTTCAGTAAGGTTCCTCTGTGTGGAAGGGAGAAGTCATGTGGGTCTGAATCCAGCTGTGAGCCTCTAACTTTTCTTGCAAATACCGAGGGCTTTGTTCTCCTGCTGTGTTCAATGACCAGAATCTACACCTAAACCTTAAATTCAGCTTGACTGTTCAATTGTTACGTTCAGAAAAAAAAAAATCCAGCACTTGTTTTGGGCCACCAACTCTGTGTCCAATTTCACAGTTTAGCCTGGACACCCCTACCAGCTCTACCCTCTCCTCCTCCTCCTCTTCTATCCAAGCTATCTCCCAGCCCCAATTTTTCTCTTGTACAGGACATACATAAGGGGTGGTCTGTCCTGGGGGGTCTATCCTATTCTTTCAGAGAGGCCTTCCTATCAATCCCTAGAGTGAAAAAGCAGCCCAGATGTAGAGTCACAAACCCTGGCCTGTGTTTTGGTCTAGGAGGACCCAGCTTCAAGCACAGCTGGTACGGAAGCACAAGCAGGCAGAAGCATGACTCTATCCTTCACCTACACATGAGATAGTAGATGACTTACTGCTAAGGTAAGAACGACTATACATATACTACTACAACTCTACAGCTACATAAAGCCTAAATGCTTCGTTTGTGGATTAAAAAAAATAGTAGGAGACTACTGTCCAAGGCCAGGAAAACCGGCCAGGAGGACTTGGCAAGGGTTAGAATCTACCAAAATGTGTGGGGTGTGGAGGGAAGGTAGGTAAGATAGAGAAGGGACCAGTTTGACAATAACAGTTGGAGATAGTAACACTGGATTAGTATTGAAAGTACGTAAAGGAATATGAATGATAACCCTTTAGTGTCTGGTTTTGCAAAACACAATGCAGAAAAAAGAGAAAGTGAGAGAGAAGAAAAGTGCCTGCCAAAGAGGCATGTTGTGGGGGCCTGAGCGATAGCACAGCATGGAGGGCGTTTGCCTTGCACACGGCCGACCTGGGTTCCATCTCCGGCATCCCATATGGTTCCCTGAGTACCTCCAGGAGTAATTCCTGAGTGCAGAGCCAGGAGTAACCCCTGAGCATTGCCAGGTGTGACCCAAAAAGAAAAAAAAAAGAGGCAGGTTGTGGGAGGTAGGTAGGAGGGGGAAATGGGGCACATTGTTGGTGGAAAATGTGCATTGTTGGAGGGATGGTGTTGAAACACTGTATGACTGAAACCCAACCATAACAGCTTTGTAATGGTCTATTGCACTGATTCAATAAAAAATAAAAAAGACCCTAAATGCTTACTTTTATGAAAACCCAGAAAGATACAGAATTGAACCCGAGCCTCCAACATCCCATGTATGCACTTAGCCACATCCCTCTGGCACCATAAATTGAGATACTGAAGGAGAGTAACAAAAGAGAAGGAATTGTGGCTGATTTTAATTTATTTGCAATTTTCCAAATTTTCTGTAGTATGGTCTCTTACCAACATTCTATATTTTTTCAATGACATTGTTTTTGGGGGGGGTAGTCTTGGGCCACAACCTGGGGTGCTCAGAGCTCACTTGTGGGACTAAAGGGGATCACACCTGAGTTACTGTGCGCATGACAAATGCCTTCTCCACTGTACTCTCTCTGCCCTTCACTTACACTGTTGTGGTCCTGGGCCTCGATTCCCATCAGGGATTCTGAATGACTACAGGAAACCTACTCTTTACAAGAGTCTCTTAGATGATTATCTGTGGCCTGTCTTGTTGGCCCTTGGGAAGCACTGACCTAGACATCACAATTTTATGCTGGGATGTTAAAGCAGGGAATAGCAACTCCTATGTTCCTGTTCCTGATGACAAATTCTTCCTGGAATTCAGTAGTTCTAGCATTGCTATGAACTGAATCATGCTCTCCCAGATAAATGCTGCAGCCCTTACTCCCAAAGTCACTGTGGAGGAAGGAGCTCTGGAGAGAGCAGGAGCTGGAAGAGCAGGACGCTCTCAGCCTGAGTCTGGGCTGAGACAGGACAGGGACTCCTGCGAGAGACCTGGCCCCGTCTCACCGTCAGACAGCCCACCCACCGCTGATCTCAAAAGTGGGGCAGAAAGGACACTAACGCCTTCTGAGGAACTTTAAGGAGAGACGAAAGAAAGGAAATGACTTACATTTGCTCAGTTTTCTTGGGTGGCTTGCTGTCATCATCTGTGGAAGAGACCATGTAATGAGACATGTAAAAATCACAGGAGATGTAAACCCTTCACGAGGAAGCAGGAGTTTCTATGTTCAATCTGAAGAAGATATTGAGGATCAGAGCTTTGGGGCGGAACAATAGTCCAGCAGGTAGGGTGTTTGCCTTGCCGTGGCAGACCTGGGTTCGATCCCCAATACCCCATATGATCCTCAGAGTACTGCAAGGAGTAATTCCTGAATACAAAATCAGGAATAATCCCTGAGCATTACTGGGTGTGACCCAAAAAGAAGGAAAAAAGAATAAGAGTTTTGCCTTTAGAGTCACAACATCAGCACAAACGACAGGAAACCCAGCTTCTCCCTGTGTCCTCCTGAACCTTCAGAACCTTCCACTCCTACACTGTCCACTGTGACAACCCAGAACCACCACTAAGACTGGAAATGACATGGAGAGCATAGGTGGGAATGGCGTGGTTTTACCTGATTTTAAGTTTGTGCATGATGTGTTGGGGACTGGAACCCAGAGACTCACACATGCATGAGGAGACTGTTCTACTGACTACTCCCCATCCCCTTCCCTTGCCTCTCCCTGCTGTTATGACGCCCGGCACGTTTCACAGGCTTGGTTGTGAAGCTCACCCACTCTGGTTGCAGTGCTCGGGCGTGGGCTGCATTTAGTTCAGTGCTTTGCACACGTTTTTTCTGCAGCAAGCTCTGAGGCACAGGGGATCCCGACTGGAGTGCCACTGGAATTGCACTTGGCATGTGGGGTGGTACTGGGGATCCATCCAAGGTCTCATGCCTGCAATACAGGCACTCCACCTCTGAGCCTTCCCTGGGCCGACTTTAAACAAGAAATTACTGGGCAAGGGGGAGCGGTACAGGCTAGGTCTTATTCTCCTATTCTTTTTTTTTCAATTTCATTTTGTTTTTTGTTTTTGCCACACCCAGTAATGCTCAAAGGTTACTCCTGGCTCTGCACTTGGGAATTACTCCTTGCAGGGCTCAGGGACCATATGAGATGCCAAAGATAGAACCCAGTCAGCTTCATGCAAGGTCAGCACAGTGCAAGGCAAGTGCCTACCTGCTGTACCACCACTCCAGCCCCTTATTCTTAAACTTTTATTCAACAGGTCCTTCCCCAGGGTTGCCTGGATTATCTTCAGCTTGCATTTAGGCCAGCAAAAGGGTAGGGCCTACTAGCTGGTCTGCCTGCCTCTGCAGCAGGGACTCTCAGTTCACAGGCACCTTACATGGCCTGTCTTCACTCTCGTCACAAGAACTGTCAAGTCATCTAAACTACCCACTGTAACCCATGCTTCCTGCTATGTCCGGCTGGGTCTTCATCATTGTTGCCTTCCCTCTGATACTGAGCACACAGTGCCAGACTGTACTGAAATAAACTCCTTTCTTTTGAGCGATACCTGGCAGTGCTCAGTGCTTACTCTTGGCTCTGCACTCAGGGATCACTCCTGGTGGGCGCAGGGAACCATATGGGACGTTGGGGATCAAACCTTGGTTGGCCACGTGCAAAGCAAGAACCCTACCCACTGTACCATCTCTTGGGCCCTCCTCCTGAAGTAATTCTATGAGAAACAGAGAAGAGAGACCAAGTGTCTCCCACTGTCAGAGAAGTTGAACTTGGGCATCAAGCACCTATAAACAAAGCCGTAAATCCTGAGTCCACTTGGACTTTATGGGAGAGGAACTAGCTCTAAGATTCTCTTAGGTAAGTTACTGAGATGATGGCTTATAGGAACTTACCCAAATAAGGAATGTGAGTAGATCCAAAAAAGTATGTTCTTGAACAAGCCAGTGGTCCTTTTGGTGAGACACACTGCACTACCTGGATGTTCAAAAACAAAATGAGGAAAGAACAGGGACTTAGGTGAGTACTGCTAGTGAAACCAAAATATACATAGGGAAAGCAGTTTTGTTTCACAAACGACTGACTTAAGGCACAGGAGAGAAAAACAATCACTTTTAAACATAGAATGAAATAAAAGAAAATTAGCATAATATATGAAATTAATAACTAAATGTAAAATGCACATTATTCCCTCTACTCCACTATATGAGAAAGTCACAATACAAGCTGGCACTCTTCTGTAATGTTGTGGATACTAGAAGTCTGAATTTATTGAAGTATGTAGGTATGTATGTATTGACTTATTTTTTGGGTCATACCAGGCAATGCTCAGGAATTACTCCTGGCTCTGCACTCAGGAATTGCTCCTGGCGGTTCTCGGGGGACCATATGAAGTTCTGGGGAATCAAACCCCGGTTGGCCATGAGAAAGGCAAATGCACTTCCCACTGTACTATGGCTCTGGCCCCAAGTCTGAATTTATTTGAAATAATAACTTATTCTGATTGCAATTCATCTTGGTGAGTATAGTCAATAGAGCCAACAGCCTATTCAAAAACACATACACATGTTTCTAGCTATTGGTTAATAGGCACATTTTCCACGTTCCTGGAGTTTCCAAGTTATCCCTTTATATATATGTGTGTGTGTGTGTGTGTGTGTGTGTATGTGTGTGTATACACACACATATATATGTATGTATGTATATAAATATAAATATATACTACATACATATATATATATATTCTAAATGTACATTTGTGCCAAACTTGCTTCCTTAGATCATGCTACAAATTTATGTAAGAATATATTACCATCAAGTTAATTTATTCTGGAAAGGGGTTTGGGCCATCCTGTCAGTCACTCCTGTTGGTACTTAGGGGGAACATATGTGGTGCCAGTGATTGAACCAGAGTTGGTCACAGTTAAGGCAAGTGCCCTACCCCTTTTGAAGCCACCTGGGTTTGATTTCTGGCATCCCATATAGTACCCTGAGTATTGTCTGTAGTGACTCCTGAGAGCAGAGCCAGGAATTTCCTCTGAGCACTGCTCGATGTGGCCCCAAACAAAAACAATATATATGTATATACATATATGTATAGATGTGTGTGTATACACATATATATGTATATGTATACGTATAGATATATATGTGTGTATACACATATATATATATCGTATAAGTATATATATATGTGTGTATACATACATACATACAAATATATATATATATACACACACACATACACACACACACAATAAAGATAAAAGTTATTGGGGCCAGAGCGATAGCCCAGCGGGTAGGGCGTTTGCCTTGACTGGGCCGGCCTCTGCCGGCCTGGGTTCGATCCCCGGCATCCCATATGGTCCCCCGAGCACCGCCAGGAGTAATTCCTGAGTACAGAGCCAGGAGTAGCCCCTGAGCATTGCCGGGTGTGACCCAAAAGGAAAAAAAAGTTATGGTTCCCCACCCTAAAAACAGATCTCAGGGAAATTCCTTGGATTCAGTAGGTTTACATGTTTATAAAACAAAGACTCTCCAATTATTAGAGGACGTTGTGGTAAGTGAAACAGTAAAGGGATGGGGAGGCAGTGCCGGGGAGTTAGAGAGCTTGCCGTGCACACCTGGTGATGCCTGAGGAGCCAAGCAGTGTCAGGGTTCAAACTTAGGCTAGTATGCACACCAAACTCCCTCACACAGAATTTTTAAATTCAGACATTACATATTAGGTAAAAAAAAAAAAACCCTGAAGTAACTAGGGTTTTTTTTTCCTCTTTGGGTCACACCCGGCAATGCTCAGGGGTTACTCCTGGCTCTGCACTCAGGAATTACTCCTGGAGGTGCTTCGGGGGACCGTATGGGATGCCGGGAATCGAACCCAGGCCAGCACAGGCCGGCTGTGTGCAAGGCAAATGCCCTACCCGCTGGGCTATCGCTCGGCCCAAGTAACTAGGGTTTTAATGTGAGGTTTTTATATTGTTTTGAATGGGTTGTGGGTTGTTTAACATTAGCTACAGCTACAGATGCCAAGGGCTTCAAATTCCTCTTATTGTTGTTTATATTTCTTTACCTTGTTGCCTTGTTTTTTTTTTTTAAGGGGGTCGGGGTGAAACCTGGTTGTACCCAGGTCTAACTTTATGCTTTATCCCTTTATGCTCAGGGATCACTCCTGGCAGAGCTCATGGGACCACATGCTATGCCAAGCAAGGACAGGATCAAGGTTGGTAAGGTTAGCTCCTTAAGGCCTGTACTATCCTTCCAGATCCCTGCTCTGAGACTCATTTTAGTAGTAATCCACTACTATCATATTCAAGACTGGTTGGTTTGGGCTAAGGTAGTGAGGAAGAGGTATTCTTAATCTTATTATTATTATTTTTTTGCTTTTTGGGTCACACCCGAGCGATGCTCAGGGGTTTCTCCTGGCTCTGCACTCAGGAATTACTCCTGGCAGTGCTCGGGGACCATATGGGGTGCCGGGATGAACCCAGGCCGGCACAGGCCGGCGCATGCAAGGCAAACGCCCTACCCGCTGGGCTATCGCTCCGGCCCCTATTCTTAATCTTATGACTAAATCTTAGTCTGTTAGTGGGCCTGAATCGCAGGGCTATCACCTTCACCAACTTTCCCGTACTCCCATCTAACACTGTCCTGGCAGAATGGGAGTGAGGAAATGACATCCCATTATGAGTAGCAAGGGCTTAGGTAGGCTCTTCACTCAGCCTTTGCCGGCAGGTCTGATGGAGAGCATGCGGCTCTTTTCCATGGGTTCAGGTGGAGTAGAGCAGCTGTTGATTAGAAGCTTTCATTCCTGCTGGACTGGCCTTGCCAAGGCCTGTCACTAGACAGCGAATGAGCACTGTTTCTTGGGGGGCTTTCATGTGCAGTCTGTAGGCTTATGCCTAGACGATTCTAGGTGGCTAGCTTCCCGAGTAACTAGTCTGTAGGTTTATGCCTAGACTATTCTAGGGGGCTAGCTTCCTGAGTATCTAGTCTGTAGGCTTATGCCTAGACTATTCTAGGGGGCTAGCTTCCTGAGTATCTAGTCTGTAGGCTTATGCCTAGACTATTCTGGGGGGGCTAGCTTCCTGAGTATCTAGTCTTGGATACAAAGGCAAAAAGAAACCTCAGGAAACCCACTGCCAGCTTGCTCCTTTGATCCTGAGGTCTTTAGCAAGGTTAGCCTCTCTCCACCTTCCAGTATTTTTGCTTTATATAATGTTCAGTACTGAGCAGGAGCATCAGTATATCCAAACCATCGTCCCAGAAGCAGAAATCAAGCCACCTGCTTCAGTTTTGATTTACTAAGTACAGTCAATAGGTGACCAAGAGTGTTGGGTGACACCCTACTGAGCCTTATGTTCCTACTACATTTAGCTTATGCTAAGCACTGCTCCCTGCCTTTAGGGAATCTCCGAGCAGACACAATGGGAAATTCGGCAGAACTGGATTGATTTCATAATTTTACATGGCATAAATATTATTATGAATGTTATGAATCTTGCTTGCTCCAGTTCAGTACGCTTCACATCCCCACGGTCCCCGCGAGGGACATACATATAGATATTCTAAGAGTACTTGGCCACATTGGATCAACCATAACGTAATCAGTTCTCCTAATTGAAGGGGACATGCCAGTGTGCCTCCAGGCAAACTGACGTGTCTCTGATTCTAAAGGCAACGCCAAAGTGAATTATTCTGATGGTTTTGGACCTTAGAGAGATCTAGAGTGTGGAATCAGCTGGATATATATTTATGGTTAAGAAGTATTAATGCCATTCTCTACAAATTACATTCTGAACTGCTTTCTGGTTCAGAAATGCAGCCCCTCCCACTCTGCTAGGGTGATATTATCTCAGGGAGTCGCTCTGGCATTTGTGAAGCTTGAGCCAAAGGGACCACCTGAAGATCTGCATTTCAACAAGGTCATTTACCTGTCTTCCTCTCTAGATATGCCAGCCCATGAAGGGCTGGGCTGGAAGTTTTTGGCGGATTCTACTATAAATTAAACTAGGAGAAACAAGGGCTTTTTGGTCATTTTGGCTCCTCTTTGCTCTCTGCCTCTCCTCTCCTTCTCTCCATTCTCTTCTCTGTTGACCCTTAGCACATGCTAGCAGCCATCTTGGCCTAGGATTCTAAACTTACAAGTGGCTGGGACCCAGCTAGGAACCTAAAGTCCGGGGTTTTCCTGTTACTGGATTGTATACCAGAACCTGTGAGAGTAAAGCCTTTTAAAAATGCACTGGACTCCTGAGTTTCCATCCTTTCCCCACGGCCTCAGAGGTAGGAGGGAACTCGTTTCCTGATATCGTTGGGGGACTCCAGCAGCTCCCGACACAAGAGAATGCAGATGCCATTAACGCACACTCAGTGTATTCTAGGTGTGTGTGTGTGTGTGTGTGTGTGTGTGTGGGTGGTTGTGTGTGTGTGGTGGTGGTGGTGGTGGTGGTGGTGAGACAGGCCTAAGCCTTTCTTCCACAAAGCAGCAGTTTCCACAAAACACATCCACTCAAATAACTCCACGGTCCACTCTGACTTGGGTCTCACTCTCTAACTACAATTTAAAAATATGCTAGATCAAGGAAGTAGCTCAAGGGCAGGGGCACATGTCTGGTGTGCACAAGTCCCTGAGCTCAACCCTCAGTATTGCATGTTCCCCAGGCAGAGTGAGGGTGGCCCTGAAGCTCCCAATACCCCCTGGCAAGCATAAACCCAACCCACTTAACTTGGCTGAATAACAGTGAGAGTGGTCTCAGCCCCTCAGCACACTTGGGAGAACTCCCCTTCAAGGAAGACTCTTAAAGTTCCATAGACTTTATTTTGGGGGGCGTGTCTTGGGGGTCCAACCTGGCTGTATTCAGGGTTTAGTCCTAGCCCTGGCTCTGCATTCAGTAATAACTCTTGGAGAGCTTGGGAGACTGTATGGAATTAAACACCGGTCAGATATATGCAAGGCAAATGCCATATATACTGTACCATCTCTCTGGCCCTCCACAGACTTTTTACAATCATTGAAGTTTCATATTCCAGCCTAATGTTCCCTTTAGAAGGAAGCAGCAGACAATTTATCATTAAATGAAAAATGCTTTTGCTAGATTGCTGTTGTTTTTGGACAGAACACTGTCACACACTTGACAAGCTACAATACAGTGTGAATAAAACTTTTTTTTTTCTTTTTGGGTCACACCCAGTGATGCTCAGGGTTACTCCTGGCTCTGCGCTCAAGAGTCACTCCTGGCACTACATGGGGGACCATATGGGATGCTGGGGATCGAACCCGGTCGGCTGCATGCAAGGCAAACGCCCTACCCACTGGACTATCGCTCCGGCCGAATAAAACTTTTATGTATTGGCAAAGAAAACATCATGTAATTTTATTGTGAGAGTAGCTTTACTGCCAGTGATTTGGAATTGGACACACAATCTCTCTGAGGTGCATCTGTATGAAAACACAGTCAGTTTCCAGATACTTCTATATGGTTGAAACAGCTTCAAGGTTAAATCAACACACTATCTGGGCAAGTTCCTTCACCTTGTTCCCTCCTTCCTGATCCGTAATGAAACCAGTTAAACACCAGGAAGTCAAACATCTTACCATGTGGTTGGCAGAGCTCCCACTGAGACCTGTGTTTCGTACCAGGTGCCCTTCCGAGGGGAAGTTAAAGTTGCCTGCATTCAGGTTTTCTTTCACGGAGTGATTGCCAAAGAGAACAAACGGCTGCCGATTAGGGCTAGAGTGGCAAACCAAAAACATGTGATTAGGACAGATTCCTGACCAGGACAAGTTCCCAATGAGTGAGTTCTCAGGCTGAGAAGCTTCCAACAGTCTGAGCAAAGCAGCTGGTATGTTCTGTGAAATGGTCCCTGTTAGCCGGGAAGCAACACCTTATGCCTGACTCCTCTATGGAACCACCAGGGAATGAAGCCCAAGCCAGGTTTATTATTATTATTATTATTATTATTATTATTGTTATTATTATTGTTGTTGTTGTTTGTTTTTTTGGGTCACAACTGTCAATGTTCAGGAGTTACTCCTGCCTCTGCACTCAGGAATTACTCCTGACAGTGCTTGGACCATATGGGATGCTGGGGATTGAATCCAGGTCAGCTGCATGCAAGGTAAATGTGCTCCCACTGTACTATCTCTTTGGCCACCCAAGCCAGGTTTTTATTTATTCATTTATTTAGTTTTAGCCATTGTACTATCACTCTGGCCTAGGCTTTTATTCTTTTTTTTTAGGGTTTTTTTTTTTCTTTTTGGGTCATACCCGGCAATGCTCAGGGGTTTCTCCTGACTCTGCACTCAGGAATTACTCCTGGCGGTGCTCGGGGGACCATATGGGATGCCGGGATCGAACCCGGGCTGGCAAGGGCCGGCCGCGTGCAAGGCAAATGCCCTACCCGCTGGGCTATCGCTCCGGCCCCGAGGTTTTTATTCTTAAGCATGATTTACTTGTAAAGTTAAATGATCCAGAGAGATAGTTCAGTGGGTAAGGCACTTGCCTTGCATGCAGCCAACTAGGGTTAGATCCCAGGCACTCTCTATGGTCCCCAGGGCACCATCAGGAGCAATTCCTGTGAGCTGAACCACGAGTAAGGTCTGAGCATTTTTGGGTTTGGCCCCTGACTAAAAAAAAGTAACCATGATTTTATGAATTCTCAAACGCTGGATTTTT
Source organism: Cryptotis parvus (assembly GCA_021461705.1). NCBI lineage: Eukaryota > Metazoa > Chordata > Mammalia > Eulipotyphla > Soricidae > Cryptotis > Cryptotis parvus. The sequence continues at coordinate 34,738 of JAJIBD010006768.1, read as the reverse complement.
CTTTTAAAGTAAGCTTAATTCAAACTAAGAAACACTTTGGGCAGAAAAAAAGCAACTTGGGCTGGTGTGTCTCCCCTACTGCGGACTGGGACTGGGCTAGTAAAGGGAGAAAGACAAGTCATTTACCCACTGGGTAACTGTCCTGCAGGGCTTTCCCAGGATGACTCTCGAGACCAAAATACAATTTTACAGGGTATGGATTTCCTACTCTATGAGGACTAAAGGAAACTCACATTTTCCTGACTCTAGTATCTGGATTTAGATGTTTCCCAACATTCAACCATTTTATCTATTACGTTCACCTTGACCAAGACTCTTACCTATTCTCAGTTATATGGCTGGAGATCATCCCATGACTGAAGTAACTTCTGAATGGCTGAAAGAAAGAGCCAACATTGTATCAATTAAACCCCAATTTTATAAAACAATCTCCCCCAGCATGTGTCTGTGTGCGTATGTGAAGATGTGGAGGAATATGAGAGGTATGTTTTAGATAATTGTAGGAAGATGAAGGAATGAATAGCAAAATGAATTTGGGGAACTGGCAATAAGCAAATAAAAATGCAAAGGAAAAAAAAGGCTTTAAGAGAAAATAAAGAAGAAGAAAATTATTGTCAAATTACAGAGCTTTTAACTACTGAAAGGATATTTGGACTAAACACAACTGATCAGTCCATTTTACCATGGAAATGTCTTTTATTTAAAAATTTATCCTATATTTCCAACAAATATGTATAGTTAATTATATTTTACTTTATTTTGGCAGATTCCCAAGCAGTGTTCAGGGACCCAGGATTCACACCTGGGTTATACTGGCTTAACTGTGTGAGGTTCACTGCTCAAGTCTGGCGGATTTGGAACCACCAGGGTCACACCAGAGGGGATGGAGGGGGCCCAAGTAGTTCCAGGGACTGAACTCAGGAACTCCACATATACTCTAGCCTTTTGAGGTGTCTCTCTGGCTTAAACTATTTTAAACTGACTTAAAATCAACAAGAAGAAGAGTACAAGAAACTTAGACACTAATGGGTCTCTCAGGAAATCACAGAATCAGTTTTCAGCTCTGTACCTCATTGGGTGAAATACTGATCAAAAAATGAGTATGTAGGATTAATGTTAAAAGGGTTCAAAATTTCAAAAGGCTGGGGTCAGAGCAATAACACAGCAGGTAGGGCATTTGTTGTGCACGGTGCTGATCCAGATTCAATACCTGGCAACCTCTATGGTCTCTGGGCCTCTGAGCACAGAGCCAGGAGTCAGCCTTGAGCACCACTAGTTGTGGTTACCAATAAAAAAAAAAAAGGGGCCGGAGCGATAGCCCAGCGGGTAGGGCGTTTGCCTTGCACACAGTTGGCCTGTGCCGGCCAGGGTTCGATCCCGGTATCCCATATGGTCCCCCGAGCACCACCAGGAGTAATTCCTGAAGTAGAGCCAGGAGAAACCCATGAGCATTGCCGGGTGTGACCCAAAAAAGCAAAAAAAAAAAAAAAAAGTTCATATTATATCTATTTTTATTCATAACTGATACTATAATGAGAAAGGATCAAAATGGTGGATTCTTCTTTAACATTTTGTTTTTGGGGGTGTCGCATCTGGTAGTGCTCAGAGGTTACTCCTGGCTCTGCATTGAGGAAATACTCCTGGTGGTGCTCAACGACCATATGGGATGTCGAGGATCAAAACCAGGTAAGGCAAACACCCAACCTGCTGTGCTAATACTCTGGGCCCCTCTTCTTTAACTTTGATTATAGTCTTTCTTTATACAAGGATCAAAATCCAGGGGTAATAAAAAAGAAAATATTAGTAAATGTACTAATGCCTAATTTTCAAAGAAAATAGACTGCATAAACAAAAATAATGTCAGTCTATCATGGAGTTTACAACATATGTAAAAGTAAAATTTGTAATTAAACAGACTCCAAAAAATCAGGCTTTGGACTTGCTCTAGACCACACAGAGCACAGGAGAGCTGAGAACTGGCAACGCAAGCCCAACATGGATTTTCTCATCTGTGCTGTTGACTAGCTCTTGAGACAACCTCAGTTTACTCATGGGCTAAGTATTAGCCTGAATCCAGTAACTGTATTACTGTTTTCCTGGGAAGAAAGCACGGCATTGCTAGGTTCAACTGACAAAGGTGTGCAATTCACTCATATAAAGTCTTTCATAGGCTTGTAGCAGCTAACCGATTCCTCACTGATAGTGGCACCATCACACTGAAAAACTGGTGTCCTCCTTATTGAGACTGGCATGAAAACTAAAACAACTTTCTACATAGGGGCTGGCATGGGACAAAAAATTTTTTTTTTTAGTGAAGGTAGTTTTTACAAAACTTGCTGAAAAGATGTGAGGAAAGAGGGGAAACATGTCAAGAGAGACCACAGACTTTTCTAGAGAAGAAAAAAAATAGGGTCAGAGACAAACAAGCGAAACACATTTTCAAGAGAAAAAATGGGCTTCAAGAAGCTGGGACTTAAAACTTCTTTACCTAGGCAGTAAAGCTGAAAGAATGATGTCCAAAATAAAGACTATAAATGTTATATTATAAAAATATATTTTTTTTCTTTTTTGGGTCACACCTGGCAATGCTCAGGAATTACTCCTGGTGGTGCTCAGGGGACCATATGGGATGCCGGGATTGAACCTGGGCGGCACAGGCCGGCTGCATGCAAGGCAAATGCCCTACCACTGGGCTATTGCTCTGGCCCCTAAAAATAAATTTTCTTAAAGAACAAATAAATCAGCAATTTCTTCTTTGGCATTTCCTTTGCATACCTCGCCCGCCTGAGATTCGGAAAGTTCCAGCAGGAAAGGAATTTCTGTATCAAAATTAGCGAAGAAGCTCGACCACTGATGTTCAAAAATCACCAAATCCTAAAGGAAAATGAAAAAAAAATGATGTGTTTGGTCATATAAAGCAGACACTATAGAAAACCAGAGTAATCAACTGCATCTGATATCAAAATACCAGATTATACAGTTTTAAAAGGCAGTAACATGTTACCTACCACACGGGTGAGCCTCAAGATGTATGCCATGTGAAAGAGGCTATCTATAAAATAGCACCCGATGTGTTATACATTTATATAAAATACCCAGAAAAGGTGAATGGAAAGGGAGCTGGAGCTAGAGCACAGTGGGGAGGGTGTTTGCATGGCATGTGGCAAACCCAGGTTCGATTCCCAGTATCCAATATGGTCCACCATGCACCACCAGGAGTAATTCCTGAGTGCAGAGCCAGGAGTAACCCCTGAGCATTGCCAGATGTGACCCAAAAAATCCAAAAAAAAAAAAAGATGAATGGAAAGAGATTAATCTACTTATCAGTTGTGTGAAACTGTCTGGAAATACAAACAGAGGTTGAACAGGTCACTTTATTTTTTTTTTTTTTGCTTTTTTGGGTCACACCCAGCAACGCACTGGGGTTACTCCTGGATCTGCACTCAGGAATTACTCCTGGCGGTGCTCAGGGACCATATGGGATGCCAGGGATCGAACCCAGACTGGCGCAGGCCGGCCTTGTGCAAGGCAAACACCCTACCTGCTGAGCTATCGCCTCCGGGCCCCAGATCACTTTTTTTTTCCTGGCTAATAAAAATGTCCTATTCATTCCCGAAAAGAGAAGTATGCTGAGAAAGGAACTCTCATCAACTTGTGAGAACTCTGGAAGGCTCAAGTCGGGTGTCAGATGAAAGCAGAGACCATCATGCTGGGATCTGGTTTGACAAGTAGACAAACAGGACCAGATGAATCCATGGTAGAGGTGTGGATGAGTTCTGACTACCCAGATCTGCTCTGCCTCTGGGAGCAGCGGGCTGGATGCTCCTTCACATGCCATGCTTGATGCATTTAGAATTGTTTGTGAATCCAAGAATTTGGAGGATTCCCTTCATGGTTTATGGTGTGTGTTATGGTCACACCCGGCTTGCTCAGGGCCTACTCCTGGCTCTGTGCTCAGGCATCATTCCTATGCACCATATATAGTGCTACAGTCCAAACAGGCTGACCACATGCAAGACAATCATCTTGCCAGCTGTACTATCTTTCTGACTTCCACATTTTTCTTTTAGCCACAACATATGTGTTGTGGCATCTAAGCTCCGTTCTTCTTCTTTTTTTTTTTTTTTTTTTTTTTGCTTTTTTGGGTCACACCCGGCAATGCTCAGGGGTTACTCCTGGCTCTGCACTCAGGAATTACTCCTGGCGGTGCTCAGGGGACCATATGGGATGCTGGGGATCGAACCTGGGCCGGCACAGGGCCGGCCACGTGTAAGGCAAATGCCCTACCTGCTGGGCTATTGCTCTGGCCCCAGCTCCGTTCTTCTTTATTTTATTGTTTAAAAAAAGAGAAGTTCAAAGCAGCAAATATTGGTGGCCTGTCTGTTGTGCTACGTTCCAAGAGATCTGAGACTCAGGTAAAACTATGTGTTAACTCTTTCCTTTTGTCCTATCTCATATTATGAATGAACTCTGCATCTTTTGAATAGGCAACAGAAACAGCCCTTTGATATTCTGGACATGAGGGATAATAGGACTGCCATCTACAGCTGGTGTGCTCCTGTCCCCCTCCCGCATCATCGTGGATATCAGCTCCTGAACGAGGAAGGAACACCTTTGAATTCCTCTCCAAGTTACTCTCTTGATTCCATCTGCATTGGTATCTCTCCCTGTCTTTCTCTTTGTTCCTAGACTTGGATTCATACCAAGTCCCCGATGCTCACTGCTTCTGATTACTTACAAAAAGTGTTTTTTTCTCACACATAAGGCTAGGTCACATGTACGGCTGCCAGTGCCAGCGTTCCCTGCTGAAGGATTCATGAGATGTCTGCCCCAGTGCTCCTGATGATTCACTGGACTCTTTATAGTTGCTCCCCCTGGGACTTGTTGCTATGACCACTACCGATGCTGTTGCAGGAACAGCTCTTCAAACCTCGGTCCAGACACAAGATTTCGTCAGAACATGAGAAAGTAACTCTCACCACTTCAGACTGTTGGATGACAGGGCCTAGCTAGCTTAGGATCTCTGCTGTTTAATCTATTTACAGTTTAAGCTGCTTACATGTCCTTAAGCCAGGGTTCATGCTAATGAGATCTCTCTCTGTGTAAACCCTGATGGAGGGTGTGGCAGTTTACAGGAGTCATTTTGACTCTGAATTAATAACTTCTGAAATATATATTCTCTTCTATAATTTCAATGTTATCTAGATTGGGCACAATTCCTCTTAATATCCACTGGTCCCAGTGTGGGACAGTTAGAATTTTCCAGGAGACTACAACCCTGGCTTTGTTGAGATGACCATTTAAGATTAAAGGAAGGAACATACTAGTTTGCCTTCAAGCAGGCAAGCATGACCTTTTCAGTAAACAGAGGATAAGACACTCAAAATCACCTTGATGCAGATGATAAATAAGAAGGACACTGTGGGTGCCATCTAGATTGCATGAAGCCCATGAAATTATGTTTCTCTCCCATGAATATACATCCATTAAGATGTATTTCTTTATACTAGCCTTGTTCTCCAGTGTTTTGACGTAAGAGATAATCACAGCGGAAGGGAATTAGTCCCTGGCATAATTATTTTCAACCTAAAACAAGTGTGGCATCACCCTAGTGTGGTACCACTTTACATCTACACCTAGAAGCTGACTTTTTGGATTTTTTGTTGACACTACCCTACCTGAAGACAGGATTACTTTTGGATATATAAGGGGACTGACTTGAGGTACATCGATCCACTCTGGTGGGAGTCTTGGGCCTGAGTGCACGGTCGGAGTTCTGGGGAAACCCATTACTTTGGACTGTACTGATGAAGCTTGTTTTAGTAAAAGTCTTTTGAAGCTGTGCTGGACTCCTGAGTTTTCATCCATTCCCCACCAGCCTTGGAGGTAGAACAGAATGTGTTTCCTGATATTGCTGGGGACCCCAGTGGTTCCCCAACACTAGACAGTGCAGGCTGCAGTCAATTATGATGTTGAGCAACTACTGAACACTTTATAATAAGCACTACTTTAGGTTCAGGGGCGAGTTGGGATTGTGAAGGAACATATGAGACTGTTTTGAAACTAAAATAGTTCCTATTTCTGTGTCATACTTCCATAGATATTATTTCAATCTTTGGTTATTATTTCAATCTTTTGTGCTTTGGAAACAGAAAAGGGAGAGATGATGGATTACTCTTGGTTCACAGTCCTCTGTCTCCACTCAGCAGGTGTCCGTCTCCTAACAAAGTACAGTGACTTGCCAGTCCTGGGTTTTATATTGTAAGTGAAGTGTTATTTTTCCATTTCCTGCATGGTCTTTGCATATTCTTATGTCAGAGCAACATCCTTTTGTATAGACACAGGAAGACAGTTAAGGAATGCTCAGGGGTTTCTCCTGGCTCTGCACTCAGGAATTACTCCCGGTGGTGCTCGGGGACCATATGGGATGCCGGGGATCGAACCCAGGCCAGCACGGGCCGGCTGTGTGCAAGGTAAATGCCCTACCCGCTGGACTATCGCTCGGGCCCCCCATACAGGAGTTAATTAACTCTGAAATATTTACTCCTGGGCATCCGTCATATTTCCTAACTTAAAACCTCAATTGCCCTTAGACTGATTCTAATTCCTTATACTCCAAAAGGAGGGTCCCACTGCGGGATTTGGGTGAACCCAGAGCAAGCTGTGAATAAGCTACCCTGGCCTCGACATGGGACAGACTGAGTGTCATAAGCAGTCAAGAGCAGGTCATGGAACAAACTCTGCTGTGACTCAAAGATAAGCAACTGGTTTTAGACCCTGTTGACGTTAGGATAAAACTAACCTAGCCTGAGGTGTATAGTCTGGAATATATAGCAAGATGTCCACCCTTTAAGCTTAATTCTGGGTATAAAACCACCCTTTAAGCTTAATTCTGGGTATAGATTAATGTCTATATATCTTACTGTTTATACAAAATGACTAGAAATATTAAGAAGTAAATGTAATACGAGCCAAAGAAAGGGGATAACAATATGCCCTTAGCTGGAGCTCTACCTCTGTCCTGGGCAGAGGTTCCATCTCTGGGGGAGGTTCCCAGGTAGACTGCCCCGGGAAGGAGGGGCTTTAACAACTTCTTACTGTTTCAGGATCAAAGTCTATCACCTCTTATAATTCCCAAACCCCAATCTTTTGGAAGGATTAAACTAGCAGGCTTGACTTGGAAGGGAGAAGAGAGAGGTCAGTGGAGATTAAAGGAGAGCCCCTGACTACCAAGAGGCCTGTGATCCAGTTCCTCTGTCCATCGGGTGGGTGGAATGATCGTTGGACCTGAACGCGCCAGGGGACCCTGCCGAAGCCCAGTATCTATGGGGGGGGAACCTGCTGAGCCTCAACACTGGACCACAATTTAGCTGGAAGTTTTGTGAAATCCAAAGAGATAAAGGCATAACAGTCTCAGTGAAAGTTCAGAGGATGATTTTGAAGGTGTATCCAAATTATTTTCCAAATCTCTTGGGAAAATCAAGCTGTACTAATTGCAGAGCTGACCAAGACTTGCTGGGGTTAAGTGAGCAAAAAACCAGTTTAGGTATGTAGATTAGAAAGTATGACACTATTCCTAAGAGTAGCTAAAACTCTGGGCATTTGCCATAATTAGTTCAGCCGTCAGCTGTCCTAAAATGTTGATCTCAGTCCTTAACACCGATATACTGTTATTTCAACATTTTCCCTGTTTTTTTTTTTTGTCACACCCAGCAATGCTCCAGGGTTACTCCTGGCTCTGCACTCAGGAATAACTCCTGGCGGTGATTGGGGGACCATATGGGATGCTGGGGAATAAAACCCCAGTTTGCCACAGGCAAGGCAAACGCCCTAACGGCTGGAATATCACCGGCCTCTTCCCATTTTCTTCTTTTTCCTTTTTTTGGTGACAATTTTAGATACAATTCCTTAAATGGGCTAATCACCTCAGAACTGGAAGATGGACTCTTTGGAAGAAACAACTTCTGAGCTTCTGAACTCAGGTGTTTTTTTTTTTTGCGTCACACCCAGTAATACTCAGGGGTTACTCCTGGCTCTTTGCTCAGGAATTACTCCTGGCGGTGCTCGGGGGACCATATAGGATGCCGGGATCCAACCTGGTCGGGGCGCGTGCAAAGGCAAATGCCTTACCCGGCTGTGCTATCGCTCTGGCCCCTGAACTCAGAATTTTAAAATGTTGTCACCCCAAATAACGTCTTGGGTAAAAGGTTACTTATAGGAGGTGGAAGCAGGGGACCGCAAGTATCAGGGGTAGGGAAAAAAAGCTTACTTTCATAGGAGAGGTCTTAAAAGTAAAGGGATTAAAATAAAAGTAAAGGGATAGTTTCTCCACCAGGTCCCACCATGATGACCCTGAGTGGGAAATGGCCAAATTGAGTCAGCATCCCATTCCTGAAATAAACTGACAGTGAGGACTAGAAAAACTGGAACAAAAATGAAGTATCTTATGAAAAGTAGCTTTCCTTTATGCTAAAATCCCCAGGAAAAGGGTCAGAGAGTACAACGAGTAGGGCACTTGCCTGGCATGCAGCAGACTGGGTTCAGTATGTGGCACCCCTTGGGGTTCCCTGAATGCCGCCAGGAGTAATTCCTGAGTGGAGAGTCAGGAATAAGCCCTGAGCACCACCAGACGTGGCCTTGAACCAAATTAACGAGGGGGCTGGAATAACAGTCCAGCGGGTAGAATATTTCCCTTGCACACGGCTGACCTGGGTTCAATTCCCCAGAATCTCATATGGTCCTCTCAAATACCAACAGGAGTAATTCTTGAGTGCAGAGCCAGGAATAACCCCGAGCATTGCTGGGTGTGACCCAAAGCCTCCCTAAAATAAATTTAAAAAATACGTAATATTTATCTTTAAGAAGGCATACTCTTTTGATAAACCACTAGAATAAGAATCAAAATCAATCTGATCTAGAATTGATTTGGTTTGGTGTTACTGTATTTGTTGTTTAATTAGTTTATCACTCTATTCAAATATTTTAGGGGTAAGTGTTTAGACTTTAGCAAGATTGCTGAAGATTGCTCAGAGCACTAGCAATCGATGTTTTACAGCTGAGTCACCAATTTTCTGAATTCTCTCTCTGCTTTCCCAGCTAAGCTGGCCATCAGCTTTTAGGGTTGCTAAAGAGTTGTTTGCTCTCACTCGCTTGGCTCTGTCTACATGAGAGCTCTGTTCTGCTGCCTTGCACACAGCCTCAAGAGGGCAAACACTTATAGTGTATAAAGGGCTGGACTGCCTCCAAGACTGTTCTCAGCTTTCTAATTCCCACCCAACACTCAGGTGATAGCTGAGGGTCAAATGCCTGCCTCACAGAGGATGCTTCTCTGATCTTCAGCCAGGTCTCCAGGCTGTGGTTTACAACTGAGCACTCGTACAGGCCTATGGGACAGAGCACAGGAGGAAGAATGCTGACTCCTCACACATACCCATTAGGAGGTCTGTGAAAAGAGCACCTGATTTCTCTTTATTTCTGTCTACAGTGGACCCTCTTCTGCCTACTGCTCTCTCAACAAGGGTGACAGCACCCTCTGAAGGGCTACTTCTAAGAAACTGAGTTCCTGTAGCTTTTATGCATCTTCAGCTCTCAAACAGCATTTTTTTTTTTTTTGCTTTTTGGGTCACACCCGGCAATGCTCAGGGGTTTCTCCTGGCTCTGCACTCAGGAATCACTCCTGGCGGTGCTTGGGGGACCATATGGGATGCCAGGGATCGAACCCGGGCCGGCATTTTGCCGTGCAAGGCAAACGCCTCACTACTGGGCTAGTCGCTCCGGCCCCTCAAACAGCATTTAAAAAACTTGCTGAGCTCAGGGGCTGAAGTGACAGTACAGTGGGTAGGGTGCTTGCCTTACGTGCAGCTGACCTGGGTTCTATCCCTGTCACCCCATATTGTCCCCTGAGCTCTCTAGGAGTGATCAGTGAACAGAGACAGGAGTAAGCCTTGAGCACCGCTGGATGTGGGAAAAAATAACTTGTTTAGTCCAGATTGCTCACATCAGGTGAGGGTGAGGCACTGACTCAACTTCTGTGTCCCTGAGAATGGAAATCCATGGCCATTTTTTTTTTTGTTTTTTTTTTTGGGTCACACCGGCAATGCTCAGGGGTTTCTCCTGGCTCTGCGCTCAGGAATCACTCCTGGCGGTGCTCGGGGACCATATGGGATGCCGGGATCGAACCCGGGCCGGCATAGGCGGCCGCGTGCAAGGCAAACGCCCTACCCGCTGGGCTATCGCTCCGGCCCCTCCATGGCCATTTTGATTTTTCTCTCTTTTTTCCCCTCCAATTCCAGGGGTCAAACCCATGGCCTCCCACATGTCTTCTCAGCCCTCATTTTTATTAATAGTCAAATATGGCTGGCCTTGACTTCTCCACTGTTATATTTTACGTATCAAGTTTTAAGAAGAGTGGGTATAAATATGCTCAAATATATTCTGGCACAAGAAATTCCGTCTCATTCCCTCTCCTTGAGAGGAGGTGATCGAGCCATAATTGGTAGTGTCCAAGGGGTAGTCTCCATGCTTAGGGGCCACTGCTCACAGTGCTCAGGGATCATGTGGCGCTGTGGAAGGAACACGGGCTCCCACATAAAAACACACATTTTAGTCCTTTGAACTATTTCCCCAGAGCTCATCTCCTTATTTCTAAATACTATTCTATCAAGTTTGGGCCGTACTATTTAGGACAATTGGAAAGTCTAATATCAGACATGAAAAGAGCTCCTTCGGGCCTTTGCCTTGTAGGAAGGAGATCCTAAATTGACTGTTGGCACCAGCTCACCTGCTGCGTACCCCCACATGCTGAGAGCAATGTTATTAGGGTCCCTCGTTTTCATAACAAAGCGTGTGATCGCCAGCACACTATAACCACATGTGTGCAAGCACCACAACTATGTGTGACTACTGCAATCAAGTATACAACCTCGGGTCATCACAACAACAAAAGCGAGGGGGCTAAAAGTGAAAATAAAGGGACCGGAGTGGTGGCCCAGCGGGTAGGGCGTTTGCCTTGCACGTGGCGGCAAAATGCCGGCCCGGGTTCGATCCCCGCATCCCATATGGTTCCCCGAGCACCGCCAGGAGTAGTTCCTGAGTGCAGAGCCAGGAGAAACCCCTGAGCATTGCCGGATGTGACCCAAAAAGCAAAAAAAAAAAAAAAAAAAAAAAAGTGAAAATAAAGCACATCTTTTCCCTTCCCCAACCCACACGCCATTTCCCTTCTTTTATGCTTTATTTGTTTGTTTGTTTGTTTAAATTTTTGCTCCACACTTGGATATACTCAGGGTTGCTCTTGGCTTTGCACTCAGGAATTACTCCTGGCGGTGCTCGGGGACCATACGGGATGCTGGGAATGCCCTACCAGCTCTAACATGGCTTCAGCCCCTCCCATCTTTCTATCAACTGATCCCACCAAACTCATATGAAGTCAGAAGATCAGGAGAAGACCTTGCGGCTGTTCATGGTTACGATCACTCTCACTCCCTTAATTTTTTTTTTTTTTTTTTTGCTTTCTGGGTCACACCCGGCAATGCTCAGGGGTTACTCCTGGCTCTGCACTCAGGAATTACTCCTGGTGGTGCTCAGGGATGCCAACACCCAAACCTTGTGCTAATGCTCTGGCCCCTCACTCCCTCAATTTTTTTTTTTTTTGCTTTTTGGGTCACACCGCGATGTTCAGGGGTTACCCTGGCTCTGCGCTCAGGAATTACTCCTGGCGGTGCTCATCACTCCCTCAATTTGATGCCACTGTTGTTCAAGGTGCAAGTAAAGATGTTCTCCTTCATGGCCCTCCCCACTAACTTCAGACAAACTTTTTTGTCCTCAAAGTGACAGTACTAAGGCCAAAGAGATAGCACAGAAGCTAGGGCGCTTGCCATGCACACAACCATCTGTGTTTGATCCCCGGTACCCCTAATGGTCCCACCAAGCATTGCCAAGAATAATTCCTGACTGTAAAGCCCAAAAATAAATAATCAAATAGCAAAATGATAGTGCTATTTCCAATCTCTGGGCCATCTGCTTCATTCTCACAGTTGGGGCTCAAGCATGTGGGCATGAATCTCAGATGCTTGTAAATAATCTCTGTATCCATCCTCTTTATCTGTAGTTAAATTTTTTTTACCAGTTTTTTGCATTTTTAAATGTGAAAATTTGCTTTTCACTTTTTTTTCCATAATTACCAGTCATGGGTGACTGATGATGGAGTGTTGGAGGACATGTTTAGCTAATCTGGGAGTTTTGTTGTTTTGCTCACTCCCAGCTTAATCTTTATTTAAGCCAATGTTCATTCTAATGAGATCCCTCTTCTATGTAAACACTTCTAGAGGGTGTGGCAGTTACAGAAGTCACCTTGATTGAATAACTTCTGATTTATACATCTACTAAGACTTCTATGTTTTCTAGATTGGGCACAGCTCCTCTTTATACCCACTGCACCCAACGTGGGACAGTTAGAATTTACCAGGAGACTACCACCCTGGCTACGCTGAGACTAAAGGAAGGCTATAGGAAGGATCATACTAGTTTGCTCTAAGCAGGCGAGTATGACCCTTTCAGTACATGAGAACAAGATACTCAGAATCACCCTGGTGCAGATAATAAGGACCTTGTGGGTACCATCTAGATTACATGAAGCTCATGAAGTTAAGATGTATTACTTTATATCAGCCCCTCTCTCTCCAGTGTTTTACATAAGAGATAATCTCGGGATTAGTCCTTGGTGTAACCTTTGTTTATACCTACAATAGGGTGTGGCACTACACTCTGTTTAGGGTTCTTTGTTGGCATGACAACCTCCCAATTGGGTTACTTTGGTGTATATAAGGGACTGACTTGAGGCCCCTTCACCTTTTGCCTTTTGGTTCCTCAGCCTTCAGCTTTTTGGCTCCTGTGGCTTTTGGCTTTGGTCTTTGCTCTTTGGCCTTTTGCTCCATCTTCTAGTGCTGTGGAAGAGCTTTTGTACTATTAAAAGCCATTTTTGGAACTGCACCGGACTCGTGAGTTTTCATCTGTTCTCCCGCGTCCTCGGAGGTAGAAGACAACCTCTGTCCTGACACTGTCGGGGACCTCGGCCGGCGTTCCCGACAATGGAGTCCTCTCAATGAGCAAAACTTCAAGTTCTTCATATCTTTATATTTCTATTTAATTAAAATTATTGGGGCTCAGCGGGTAGGGCGTTTGCCTTGCACGCGGCCAGCTCAAGCCGGGTCCGGGTTCGATCCCCGCATCCCATATGGTCCCCAAGCACAGCCAGGAGTAATTCCTGAGTGCAGAGCCAGGAGTAACCCCTGAGCATTGCCAGGTGTGACCCATAAAGCAAAAATAAATAAATAAATAAATAAAAATAAAATAAATAGGGACTGCAGAGAGTAAGGCAGGTAGTTTGCTTGCCTAGTACATGGCCAACTCAGGTTTGATCCCCAGTGTACATATGGTTCCCTGAGTACCACTAGGAATAATTCCTGCGTGCAAAGGCAGGAATTACCCCTGTGCATCATTAGGCGTTGCCCAAAAAACTCCAAAAATAAATAAAAATACATACGTACATACACACACATCCACGCACGCATACACACACACATACATACATACATACATACATACATACATACATACATACATACATACATACATACATACATACATACATTACATACCTACATACATACATAAAATATAGGCATTACTTTTCACAAGTCCTGCTAGGGTTATAGCCTGTAAGGTCCTATTTTTCCAGGCAGCGATATCGATATGGCTGAGACATACTGAACTCAATCACAGTATAAATAAAGTTTCCTTGGGACAGACACACCTGATCACTTAATTACTGTCCACAGTATTATCAGACTGCAGTGGCTTTGATGTACATAGCCACAAACAGGAAGTGCCAGCAAATTCAATAATTACTATCTAGTTCTTTACACAAAGGGTTTGCCGACTTTGGAGATTACTGTAGTCATATTCCAACACTTTGGAGATTACTGTAGTCATATTCCAACACTTTGGAGATTACTGTAGTCATATTCCAACTTTCTTTTTTTTAATCTTTTTATGCCAGAGAAGTACAAAAAGAAAACCTTCTCTACAGTAGTCCAACAGAAGGGATGTCTTTAGGTGAAAACCTAAACCTGGATGAGGTAGGTGGCCTCAATGTCCCCTCTGGTGAGGACTCATCAGAGTAGAAGAGGTAGTGATCACTTTTTTCCAATTGCTCAGGGAATTGAAGGTTAACAGTCAGGGAAGAAATTGCACAAATCTTTGACTAAAGTAAATGAAATGTATCTTGCTTTTCTTCAATCTAAATATGATGGCTGGATAAGTGAGTTATAATCTAGTTATATACTTTATTAAATGTGTAATACAGTTATATACTTTACTAGCTAGATATAAGTTGGTTCCTTACTTCTGAGAGCAAACTCTCCAGAGACATAGGGTCCATCTTGCTGTAGACATTCCAAAGATTCAAACTCACATCTTGCAACTGCAACACAAAGGTGAAAATAGTGAAACGGCTGGGTCAGTATCATTAGGGCACGCGACTCTTCATTTCAGTTCAGAAGTGGCTCCTGGTGAAAACTCATAAATAAAAATTTTACCATCACATTGAGACCTATGAAGATTAATGAAGACTGTCCAACAGAAGAAAATGTTGGAAATTCTGATACATTATTTGAACATTTTCAGTAATAAAATTTATATTTATATATATATATACAGAAAGTTAGATTTTGTTTAAAATATTTAATCAAAATACATTCATGATTTTAACAACAAAAATAAACAGTACTAAAAATTAACTTCCTACTCCAATCCTTCTCCCCACCCCCACCCCAGTATCACTCTTCAGAAGCACCCACTTAAACTCTTTTTTATTAATAGTCTGGCCCACAAGCAGCAACAGGGCTGAGGTTACTCTCAGTGGTGTTCAGGGAACCATGTGGTGCTGGGGATCAAACCTGGGGCTCTCCCTCTCGTTTTAACATGTTGGCGCCAGTGCTACACTGTGTGTTTAGTCAGCCCCCTATCCCGGTGTGAGCCCCCAGAGGGATGTGCTACTATCAGCATGTTCATTTTGCATGTTATGCTACCAGATCTCTTTTTCTTACTTTTTTTTTCAGTCCTGGGAATCATCCCAGGGCCACATACAAACTCTGCCAATGAACCACATCCCCAGATTTTCATTTTTCTTTTTACAAATTCCATTCTAAAGGGGTAAACATATAATTTTTTCTCAGTTTTTATTTTAATTCCTGGAGAAACCCTTTTTATTTATTATGTATTTGGGGGAGGGAAGTTGGGGTCACACTCAGCAGTGCTCAGGTCTTCTGGCTCAGTGCTCAGGAACTATTCCCAACAGAGCTTACATAACCATATGGTGTGCCAGGGATAAAATCGGTTGACAAACTAAAAGCAAGCACCTTACCCACTATACTATCTCTCTGGCCCCAGGAAACATTTTCAGAAAAGCATGCTGAAGGGACCCACGGATAGACCAGGGCAGATCACCTGTCTCACAGGCATGAGGCTGTAAGTTTAACTGCCCGAGGACTAGGCCCTGGACCACAGGCAGCACCACAATTTGGAATAGCTTTAGCTATGGCACTGCTGCAGTCGGTGGTGTGAGGGCAGCACAACTAAAGTGCGTGGCACCTGACGAGCACCTAAACCAAGTGCGAGAGAACCACAATCAAGTGTGTGCCACTTCTGAGTCATTACAGTGCCAACAACAAAGAGAAGAGGGAAATATAAAAAATTAATGATTTTTTTAATTATTTCTTCCTCAATTTTTCCCTTACACTTTCATAGAGACACTGTGGTTAAAAATGTTGTTCATGATGAAAAACTGAAGAAAGCTGACCTAACCCTGCATCTACTATGCTCTGGTCTCTTATATTTTATTTTTGTTTTGTTTTTTGGGTCATACCCAGCGATGCTCAGGGGTTACTCCTGGCTCTTCGCTCAGGAACTATACCTGGCGGTGCTCGGGGGACCATATGGGATGCCAGGGATCGAACTTGGGTCAGCAGCGTGCAAGGCAAATGCCCTACGGGCTCTGCTATCGCCCGGCCCCTTTTTTTTTTTTTTTTTTACTTTTTGGGTCACACCCGGCAATGCTCAGGGGTTACTCCTGGCTCTGCACTCAGGAATTGCTCTTGGCAATGCTCGGGGGACCATATGGGATGCCGGGATCGAACCCGGCGCGACAGGCCGGCCGCATGCAAGGCAAATGCCCTACCCGCTGGGCTATCGCTCCGGCCCCCTCTTATATTTTATTTTTATTAGGTTTTGGGGCCACACATGGCAAAGTTCAGGCAATGCACTCCTGGCTCTGTGCCCCGAAATCATACCTGGAAAGTTCAGAGAATATATGGGGTGCCAGGGACCCTATAGAGTATGTGTCCCCAAAACAAAAAACAAAATTTGTTTTGGGAACACATACTTCAATGCTCAGGAGTTTCTCCTGGCCCTGTACTCAGGAATTACTCCTAGCGGTGCTTGGGATATCATATGAGATACCAGGGATCAAAGCCAGGTCTGCTGTTGTCAAGGCAATCACCTTACATGCTGTACTATCTCTTTAGCACAGTCTCTTACATTTGCCAAACATTTTCACACATCCTATTCTATGCCTTTTAACATACTTATCTATCTCGTGTCTGTCTGTGAAAAGGTGAATTAAAGTTCACTCTGTCGTTACACATACTATTGAGAAGTTTGCTATTATTATAACCTCTTTAGTTGGTATAAATTTACATTATCAGATCATAGTTCCAGCAGACAGAGAGTAAGAGGAAGCTGGAATCAGAGAATATTTCTGGAAAAGGAGCTTCCCTGTACTGATTTCCAAGAAGGAAGATTTCCTGATACTTAAGTCAGTCGGGCTCAACCTGAATGCACAGTAAAAGTTTGTGGATTCATTTCTCATTCCAGAATCTTCCCCCTATCAGGGTCAAAGCACCTTCTCAGTCAATGACTTTCTTCTGGGTATGGCCAGATAATGAAAGAGAAGTTGAAAACAATGAGGCCAGGGAGATGATTAAAGGGCGAGAAAGGGCAGAAACACAAGCGTTGCACGCAGGAGTGCCAGGTTCAATCCCTGGCACTGCACAATCCCTTGAGCACCAGAAGGAGCAACCGCTGAGCACCGTGCCAACACTATACCTGGAGTACCACTGGGTTTGGCTCCAAAAAAACTTTTTAAGTTGTTAAGTATCAGTAGTTCTTTTATCCTTCAAAGTAAGAGTCCCTCTAGCCCAGACAAACATTAGAATCATAATAAATTACTGATCCCTACCTTATTAAAAAAAAAAACTACCAGGCAGGGTAGGAAATGGAACTGAGGCTGGGGAATGGAGACTGGTTCTCAATGAGATGGAAAGTAAGAACAAAAAATTAGGGGCTGAAGTAGTAGTACAGTGGGTAGGGCATTTGCCTTGCATGCAACCAACCAGGGTTTGATCCCGGCATCCCATATGGTCTCCCCAAACACCACCAGGAGTAATTCATGAGTGCACAAACAGGAGTAACCCCTGAGCATTGCCGGTGTGGCCCTAAAACAAGAGTGGAAATCAGCAGCTCCAGAGAACAGCCAGCTCTAACAGTAAATGTCACAACATAATGTAGGCTGCTACCTTTCCACCACCCATCCCACGTGCACCTCACAACACCACCCCCCCTAGAGTAAAGACTGACACCAGCCAGTAAAGGTGAAGGGCTTTTGTACCTTTTGGGTGTGACCTCATGGTGTGATGCAGCTGGAGGCAGGGGGCTAGAAAGCCAGCCCAGATGGGCTGCACAACTGAGCAGCCTCCCAGGGTAATGAGATCTGGGGCTGATCTGAAGGTAGCCCAGGGTTCAGAGGCGCAAGGTTGGCCCCAGTCCGGCCCCCTCACTAGCTACTAGCTCTGTGTCTTTGGGAAGCTCATTTTTTTTATTTTAATTTTTTTTAAGCAAACAGATTTTATTTGAAGGCTCTTTAGGAAGGGGAAGGAGGGAGAGCAGAGAAAGAGAAAGAGAGACAGGGAGAAAGAGAGAATAATGTGCTAAAGAGAGAATACAGGCTCCTCCAAGGGCAGAGGGAGCCTCTACAGGAACCCAGCATTAGGCATGAGAGCATGAAGTGCACATCTCAAGAGGGGAGATGCGGGTGCCACATGTGCTCAGCCACCGGGGCAGAAGCAGCACATAGGTTCGGGCAGCATATGTTCACCCTTCCTTTGGGGAAGCTCATTTTAATCTCGCTGAAATAGGAGTGGTGAGAATCTATTTCACAGACTTCCTGTAAGGATTCAATTTATATCCAGGGTTTAAAACTGCCTGGACTAATAAACAAATAAACAAATGAATGAATGAATAAATAAGTAAGTAAACAAATAAATAAAGCTGCCTGGACTATAGGAGGCACTGTGAAACTGGCTAGCTTATATAGTGAACTAAAAATGAGTAACTGTCACGCTGAAATTTTCACTTTTCTTCCCCAACTCCTATGGCCTGTCTCCCTTCAAGCCCCTACACTCTTCTAAATGAGACAGCAGCCCTTCCTATCAGGGACAGGTCCTACAATAATATCAACTGGACAGGTTCTTCGGGATATTCTGCTTATAGTCAGCGTGAGGATACAGTGGGTATTTTATTTTGATTTTTTAGGGGGCTCACTCCTGGCTGTGCTCAGGGATAACTGCTTGTAGGCTGGGGTACCAAGAATCAAACTTGGGTCAGAACTGTGGAAGGCACTCTGGCCCCAAGAACACAGTGATTATGGAGCAAGGAAAGTGGAGTTCAAGTTGCATGCCTACATCATTTCAGCTACAGTCATGCTCCTCCCACATACCAGCCTGTTAGGCAAGTTTTCACTTACTTCCTAGGGAAGGGAGGAGGAGGAGGAGGAGGAGAAGAAAAAAGGAGGAGAAGGAACAGAGGAAGGATAAAGGGGAGAACTCCGAGAGGTCCTTTCAAAGGAAGAAGGAAGACCACTATGTTAATAACAACATATCCCCATTCCTAGAATGTCAATGTTCCCTGTTGCTGACTTCCTGTGCTGGTGGGGTCCCATGGAAGCATGTAGATGCCCCACAGTTTGCTGCCTACCAGGCCATCCTTCCCAATGCCCTAGATTCAGTAACTAACCCACTTATCAAATATTTACTAGTGAGATGTAAAGGATACTTAAAAGATACTGGTCCTTTCTATGGAGGTCAACCCTCCATTGTTCTTTTTAGCAGAAAAATTTCTGGTTTTGTCAGCACACCTGACTGTGCTCAGGTTCATTCCCTGGGGCAGGTAGGGAGACCATGAAGCATTAAAGCTCCAGAATGCACACATGCATTCTAGCCTTTTGAGCTATTTCCCTGGAACACCTCCTACTGCTCTTAAATAGGTCTCATATTATAAAAAAATAATAACAAAATGACGAGAGAGTAAGACTTAACATTTCTAATGAATTGTCCGGCCCAGAGAGCAGGGGTGGGCTGGCGAGACAATGGGAGTGGATGAACAATGTTTAGAACTCAGGACCATAAAATCAGTCGGTTTAGGGTCCCAGAGGAGCAGACTAGGAGAATGATGAAACCAGAGGAGGGAAAAGAAAGAAAGGAGAAACAGGAATACCCCAAAGAAGAGACACAGAAAGTGAGCTTGGGAATTCGCCTTTTTTAGTTTTGTTTTTGGGGTCTACCCCAATGGTGTTCATTAGGAGTGACCCCTGGTGACCTATAGCATGTGGTACTGGGGGACCAAACCAGAGTCGCAGCAGACACACATTCACATAAGGCCAAGTGCTTCGCCTCGTGGATCTCCACCCAATGAGGACCAACCTCAAACAACGACTTTCTTTTCAAGTCTTTCAACTTGCTCCACTGACCCTGAGGTCATTCCAGCTTTACAGTGTGTGATAATGACCCTGTCCACAATCATGGCACAGCCCATAGAAAGAAATAAAAACTGAAATTGTGCCTTTCACACCTACCTTGAATTTCATGGTGAAAAACCCCATCTCCTCCAATGCCCTCAAAGGCAAAGGCCTGTACAATAGGCCACTTCTCCACGACAAACATATCAAATATCTGCAAGTGACCTAGAGGAATCAAGTACAACATGTATCAAATGCCGTCCTGCATTAGAACAGCATAAAGCTGATCTAATGTGGTTGGACAGCTAGCATTTCTCACAAGTTCATAAAGGCCTCATCTAGCAAAATAAAACTGAAACAGATAAAATGACTCCATATTAAAAATAGAAATACAAAATGAAAGCTATGGAAAATCCAAACTATAAATAAGTTGCAATTTCAGATTTCTCTATAGTCTATTTTGACATTCTGGTTTCCTAAGGAAATAAATAAAAGAGTAGTCTGTTACATCTGACTTGCATCACTTATTGGATATAATTATTAACAGACCCAAAGTTGGCTTCTCTCCCTTAAGAAGCATAGCCAATGAATTTCCTCAAGGGAAAATTACTCAAATCAGAAATTTTCCTTCCCTGGAATAATAGCTTCAGTGTACAAAAATTAAAATAAAACAAAAAAATTAAAATAAAAACAAAAAATAGAGGGTTTTTATTTTATACACACACACACACACACACACACACACACACACACACACACACACACCTATACATATACACCAAACAAAATAAAATGCAGACCAAAACAAGTTTAGTAGTAAATCGAGGGCGGGAGAGATAGTCCAGCAGGTAGTGCATTTGCCTTGCACGCGGCCGACCTGGGTTCGATCCCTGGCATCCCAATTGCTCCCCGAGCACCGCCAGGAGTAATTCCTGAGTACAGAGCTGGGAGTAACCCCTGAGCAATGCCAGGTGTGACCCCCCCAAAAAAAAAAAAAAGCAAAAATAAAAAAGTAAATCGAGTTTTTGGCAATGTTCAGGGCTTACTCCTGGTTCTGTAAGTAGAGATCACTCCTGGTAGAGTTCATGGGGCCAACACAGGGTGCCAGGGATGGAACCTGGGTCCACCACTTGCAAGGAAAGTGCTTTACTTGCTGTGTATCTCTCTGGCTCTACCTACACATAATTTTGAACATCACTGTCAGCATATTTTTGACAGCTACTCAAATCATTGTTTACTACTACAGGGGCCTCATTATACACTCTACTCTCAAGAACTGGTACAGATTCAATGACAGCTGTGGCAAACCCCTTCAGTTCTTCTAACTACAGGTGGCATGCTGTTTCTGCAGAAACTTCCATTATGAATATGAACTTTGTAGGTGGGTCTCCAAATCTCCCTCTGACTAGTACTTTGTGTTTACCAACAGCAGTTTTCTAGTTGCATGTCTCCATCTGAGGAAGGGGCACTGGTGATTCATTGTAAATTACCTTGGGAGCTGTAAGGAATGCCAATTCGACTACAATCTCGAGTCATATCCACAAAGCTGGCAATTTTAAATTCTTCTGCAGCTTCCTCATCTTCATACTAGAGGAAATCGACAGAAAAATAGGCTTTTAAGACAGCAAATCCTGCATTTTCTCTGCATTTTTATCATTCAGCCAGGTACCAAATAATATTCATAGAAGACTGCATTCCAATAGGGTGCTCCAAACGATCATTCTTTCCAGAATCCCAGACAGCGGAGTTGTCAGGAATGCCTTGGCAAAGATGGGGGGCCGTGAGGAATCAGCTCCTGATCTCAGAGTTGCCCTCAGTACTTTTAAAGTCAACGAACCTTCTTCCTGGACTCCCAGGCAGAATCTGTGCTTTTATGTCTGCTGATCAAAAGAAACTGTCACGCTCTTATCTCACACCACATATAAAAATCAACTCAAATTGGGTCAGAGACCCAAACTCAAGAGATCTACATTGCCCTCAATAAATTCCAAGAAATTCAAACACAGAGACATCACAAAACTTATCAAATTCCCCGGTCCAGGCTCCTGACAGCATGGGCCCATAGAGAAGGGCAGGAAAGCAGATTCACAAGCCTCTGACTGGGGTCCAATTTGAAAAGTTTGTTTCTTTTTCAGGCATGCGATGCTTCTAATGCAGGAGCCTCACCAGTGAGGTAGGGAACACTCCATTTAAATACCTCTTTCTGTAACCACATCCTCCAATGTGACTTTTTTTGGAACTTCTTGCTCCAAAAAACTATACTTTTTTGAAAGAACATACTTAAAAGAGTATAATAGGTGCCTAGTCTATTTTTTTTCCTCACCTCATTTTCAGTCATGCAGTGGAAATGCAGGTTTCTCCAATGTGCCACATACGGTAAGAGATAGCGATAGTTTACAGGGTTACAGTACAGATGGACACTATCTGATTTTATCAATATAATTATATCTGCAAGAAAAAGAAAAGTAAACACAAGACTGTAAAAGGCATTTCCTCTTCTGCCCATGTAGTTAGCAAAATCATTAAAATTACCTCACAGTGTAAAGGAAGCTAAACTGAAAATTCTTTAGTCAGGTCTTGTGTTTCAGAGTGACTGTGAATGACCAAGGTATGACAGCTGAGAGTGTCCTGGTCTCATCAGCTGCCCGCTCATGGGACCTTCTTGTGCCCTTTTATTCAAGCAGCACAGACACAGGATAATGCAAATGACTTGCTTCCTGTGTGCTTTACGATGAACCACATAGTCAAATCCATGGTAGGAACCCAACAGTGTACTTCACTGCAAAGGTAAATAACATGCAGCTCTACCAGCTAAAGCCATGCAGAAGGAAACTGCACTTACGTGGGCCAGACTGCAGCTTCTCCTAGAGACACACCAGAATCTAGAGCAGGGCTTCCCCAAATGAGCCACAACTCGGGGGTGGGGGGCTTGGTGGGAGACTTTCTATTTATTCAACTAAAGAAGGGAGATTTGCAGGGATCACTGAGTAATTCCCCCACATGGAAAGGGGACAGTAGAGCAAATGTGACTGGGAACCTTCTAGTCTAAAGCTTTCACCAGCTGGCTCTCTGCCTCGAGGCAGTCATGGGCCGAGATCACAGTCTGCTTGGGCAGGGTGCTGTGTACTGGGATAAACTCTGTACACAGGAAAGGCGGGAGGAAGGAAGAAGAGGGAAGGGCACTGTCTGCTATAAATAGGTCAGCAGCTCAGATTTAAGGAATAGCTGGGTGGGTGAAATAAAGCAATTCCAAGGGTGCGAATCAAGTGAGATACATTAATCAAAGACAAGGACTGGGGCAAGAATACCCAAGTGTTTGAATACTGAGAAAGAAAGCAGTCCCACATGCAGAAGAAAAGCAGGGACTCCATCTCCAGCATCCCACATGATCCCCTGAGCCCCACCAGGAGTGGTTCCTGAACACATTCAGGAGTAACCAGCAGTGAGTTTTCAGCATCCAGGCAGGAAGCTCAGTTGTTGGGTGTATGCTTTACGTATGAGGCCTTGAGTTTGTATCCAGCACTGAAACCTGACAAATCTGTCTCAGTAATGCCATATGCCCCCTAAGGGATAACACTACTCGACTCCAGCTGAGAACCATTGCACCAGATGAATGAGAAATCATTTTAACAGCAGATGTCTGGCGTCCAAGTGTCTCCTAATGGCGCTCCAAGAGCTGTCCAATTTGATCTGCCTATTCCTGCATCTCCAAACCCATCTGGCAGACAAGCCCTGGGGCAGAGATGGTGACATCACCGATAGCTCCTGGGTGTCAGCCACAGCAGCCGCAACACAGCTGAGGGCTCAGGGCTGAGAAAGAGGGACTGTAAAGCAAGGATACACAGTAAAGCCCGTACTGTAATCACAGGCAGCGTGTCACACAAAGAATAATTCCCAAGACAGAGCAGGACAAAGGGCCTTTATCCGAAACTGAAGAGCCACATGAAGTATTCCCTGGACCCTGCAGGCTCCTCCTTGACTCCAAACTGAAAGTGCTTTCACAGGACAACATCACATCAACTCAACCTCTCAGCATCAGCAAGCAGTGGGCGATGCAGAGGCAAACTGGTACTTGGCCAAGAATACATACAGCCAACACTGGAATGTTCTGTTTTTCCCCTAAAGCTGATTTCCCAGTACATATATTCTGAAAACTGTTTGTCACTGGTCTCATCACCCTCTGGTAACCAAGAGGAGCCTATTACTTAATCTACAACCAAGGAAGAAAAACTGTTTTCACCAGCAAAAAAAAGGTAAACATTTTCTAGGACTTCTGTTTCTTTTCAATTCAATCACAATTCTACCACAGAAACCTAATGAAATAAGGAGCCAAAGACATAAGCCAACTCCTCCTCCACCTCTCACATACCAATACATACTTACCATCTAGAACTTCTTCAGAAAACCCCGTTTTCTCAAAATCACTGGTATTTTGATTGTACAAACCAAAAAGGAGATAATTTGCCAGCTCTCGACAGCCCCTCATTGTACCTGCTATCGATTCCTGCAAGGCAAAGAAGGTGGTTATCAGCTCTCATGTCACACAGGCAAACAGGCCCCTGGAATGTGCTGCTGTTCTCCAAAACCCTGGTGGATAAAACAGTTGCTAAAAGCAACTGTTCACATGGTGGTGGTGGTGGTGATTGTGTGTGTGTGTGTGTGTGTGTGTGTGTGTGTGTGTGTGTGATCACTGGCTACCAATAATTTTAACTGAATAACCTTGAGAGAGACCTATATGCAGATCTGTTCGAGACTGGATTTCAGTCATACAGTGTTCCCACACCACTGCACATTTCCCAACACCAAATGTCCCCAGTTTCCCTCCCCCCACAACCTGCCTCTATGGCAGGCACTTTCTTTTTTTTGGCAGGCACTTTCTTCTCTCTCTCTTCCTCTAATTTTTTTAATTGAGGTAATGATGATTTTCTAAAGCGTAAGCTGCTTTTATTTGGGGGCTACCATGTTACACCCAGCACCAAAATGCCAATCTCCCTCCCACTACTGGTTGATAGGACCCTTCCCATCCATTCCCCAACTCCCAACCTGGTCACCTACGTGCTGTTGTCAGAGCCCAAAGGTTTGCTTTCCTTGGCTACTGTCTAGTCCATAACTTTGTTTCTTTATAAACCACATGAGTGAGATCATCCACTCATTTGTTTTTCTCCCTATGACTTATTTCGCTTAATAAGGCTCTCTTAAATTCTATGTTGTAATGCGATGCAAGATTTCATATTTTCTAAAACTGAGCAGTATTCCTGTGTGTAGAGATCATGCAGGGCCAGAGGGGTCCAATGCAGCCAACCAGAGTCCAATTCCTGGCACCCCGTGTACGGTCCTCTGAGCCCTGCCAGGAGCGAGCCCTGAGCAGAGAGCCAGGAGTAAGTCCTGAGCACCACTGAGCGTGGCTCCCAAACCAAAAAAGAGAAAAAAATCCCAAGACTGAAGGATTTAGTGCTAAATGGTCCCTGCATTGCTGGGTATTACTGGGTCTGCCTTGATGGTAGCAGGATGTTCTAAGCCACATCAAGCAGTGCTTGAGGTGCTCCAGGGATGTACCTGGTGGTGATCAGGGACTGTATGGTGCTGAGGAGGGAGTGAAGATCAACCACATGCAAGGCAAGCAGTTTAACCCTTATATCATCTCTCCAGCCTTACACGATCTATTTTTTAATAAGTTGGGTCTTAACAAAAAATAATAGTCTAACATTGTTACTACAGTAACAAACGGGGAATGTCTTTTTTTTCAAAACTATGAAAGTGCAGTAGAGATAGTTGCAGCTGGAGAGAGAATGCATTAATTGTTTAGTGTTTGAGTTTACTGTAGAGTCCCTGCACCTGCCTGACGGCTACAGCTGGGGAGAGGCTAAATTAATCGCTAACTGTTTGAAACTACTAGATGGAATTCCAGAGCAATCACAAACTGTGTCTCTATGGAGACTCACCAACCTCGAGGCTGAGTAAGTGAAACTGGAATTCAAACCTGCCTGGCTACAGAGTGTGAATTTTTAACCACTCTGCAACCTGCCCTCCCTAAGTTTAAATACACTGCTGTGAAGTGAAAAACAAAAGTTCACACAGAATTTCTGAGGAAGGGCTACTAGGAAACTGGTACAGTTTTAATTCTTTTTTCTTTTTTGGGTCACACCCGGCGACGCTCAGGGGTTTCTCCTGGCTCTGCACTCAGGAATCACTCCTGGCGGTGCTCGGGAACCATATGGGATGCCGAGGATCCAGGCCGGCCGTGTGCAAGGCAAACGCCCTATCTGCTGGGCTATCGCTCTGGCTCCCCGAGTACAGTTTTAATTCTGAGGAGAAACTGGATGAAAGACAAACCATATGACCTAATGATTCCATTTTTTTTTAGAGGTTGCAGGAGTGTTGTGCCACACATAGTGGTGGCTCAGTTATTACTCCTGGCTCATTCCTTGGGGGCACAGGGTGCCATACGGGTGTTGGAGATTGAACCTGGGTCAGCCGCAAGCAAGTCTGCTGTTTTAACAGTCCAACCCCACAATTCCACTTTTATAATAATACTTTGAATATTATTATGGGTAGAAATAAAGATTAAAGGAGATAATACAGCATATAAAAAAGTTATGTTCTAGGGGCCGGAGCGATAGCACAGCGGGGTAGGGCATGCCGCCGACCCAGGTTCGATCCCCGGCATCCCATATAGTCCCCTAACACTGCCAGGAGTAATTCCTGAGCAAAGAGCCAGGAAGTAACCCCTGAGTGTTGCCGGGTGTGACCCAAAAAGCAAAAACAAAAAAAAAGTTATATTCTAATGTGAAAATTAAAAAAATTAGGGCCAGGGATATAGCACAAAGGCATGGAACACAAGCTTTGCATATTGGAGCCTTGCGTTTGATTCCTGGTACCACAAGGTCCTCTAGCCATGATAGGTGCGACCCTAAGCACCCAGCTGGAACTACGCCCTAAGTATGACCAGGTGTGGCCCCAAAACTAAATTTTAAAAATCAAATTAACTGCACTGCATAATAAGTTTCCATTTGAGTAACACAAATGTAAGCTGACAATGTTACATCTAAGGAACAGAATAGTATATTTAATGGTTAGGAAGCTCTGAGTATTAGTAGTACATTGTTTGAGTTTTTTTTTTTGCTTTTGGGTCACACGGCATACTCAGGGGGTTACTCCTGGCTCTGCACTCAGGAATTACTCCTGGCAGTGCTCAGGGGACCAAATGGGATGCCAGGGATCGAACACGGGTCGGCCGCTGCAAGGCAAACATCCTACCCGCTGGATTATTGCTCCGCCCCTACATTGTTTGAGTTTTAAGTTATGTTATGTATCTTTACAATAAAACAAATTTGACAGAGGGATCAGAGAGACAGTGTAGCAGGTAAGGCACTTGCTATGCACACAGCTCACCCATGTTTGATCTCCAGCATCCCATATGGTTCCCCAAATTGCCAGGAGTAATTTCTGAGTCCAGAGCCAAGAGTAAGCCCTGAGTACTAGGGAGTGTGGTAAAAATAAACAAACAAAACAAAAACCTGAAGAATCAGGGACAGAGCCATAGTACAGCAGGTAGGGAGTGTGTATGCCTTGCACACAGCCAACCTGAGTTCGATCCCAGCATCCCATATGGTCCCCTGAGCACCATCAGGAGTAATTCCTGAGTGCAAAGCCAGGAGTAGCCCCTGAGCAAGGCCAGGTGTGACCCAAAAAGCAAAAAAAATAAAAAAAAAAAAAAAAAAAAAGGAAGAATAAATAAGTACCAAATTCTGCTACCCTATTACCCTGAGCAAGTTTGTTGCATCTCCCACAATCTGTTTCCTACTCTTTTTAAAAATGCTGTTGCTATCTGTACTTCTTTATTCATCTCTGCGCTATTCACTATAGCTAGAATCTGGAAACAACCTAAATGCCCGAGAACAGAGGACTGGCTAAAGAAACTGTGGTTCATCTACACTATGGAATACTATGCGGCTGTCAGAAAGGATGAAATTATGAAATTTACCTGCAAATGGATGGACATGGAGTCTATCATGCTGAGTGAAATTAGTCAGAAGGAAAAGGACAGATATAGAATGACTGCATTCATTAATAGGATATAGATACTAGTGTTTTACTAAATATGGGAAATGGTAATGGCAGATTAAAACTCACCACTGAATATACACAAAGAGACTTAAGTGATAAACTCTAAATATCTGCAGGGCTAGCCACAATGTGTAAAATAAGAGGGAGAGAGATGCAGAGACAGAGAGAGAGATAGAGAGAGAAAGAGAGGAAACTGGGGTACCTGCTATTAAGGCGGGTGGGGGACAGGAGGGGAAGGGGACATTGGTGGTGGAAATGGGGCACTGGTGGAGGGATGGGTGCTGGAATACTGTATTACCAAGAACCAATTATGAACACCTTTGTAATTGTATGTTTCACAGTGGTATAATAAAAAAAAATTAAAAAAAAAAAAAAAATAATAAAAAAAGTAAAAATGGTGTTGCTCAGCAGAAACACCATCTGCACTTCTATGATCATCGCAGCACTATTCACAATAGCCAGAATCTGAAAACACCTGAGTACCCGAAAACAGAAGACTGGGTAAAGAAACTATGGTACATCTACACTATGGAATACTATGCAGCTGTTAGGAAAAACGGAGTTATGAAATTTGCCTATAAATGGATGGACATGGAGAGGATCATGCTGAGTGAAATTAGTAGAATGACTGCATTCATTTGAGGGGCATAAAAAATAGTATGAGACTAATATCCAAGGCCAGGACAAACACGGACCAGGAGGACTTGTCAATCGTTGGAATCTACCACAAGTGTGTGGGAGTCTGAAGTTTGGTAAGAGAGAGAAGGGACCAGAGTACTAATAATTATTGGAAATGGTAACACCAGACTAGAACTGAGCATTGAACATAGGCAAAGGGATATACATGATTGTTGCAGGACTCCTCTAAGGGCCGCTGCATCTGTTCTGAATTGTCGCCTGCAAATCGCTTCATAGATAAGGGGGTAGTCTAAATGTGGCAGTTTATCTGACCATGTATGCTGTACTAGCTGGTATAAATATTCTCCCATGCTACCACAATCATCGTGGGACTAACTAGATCTTACCAGCATATTTGCCTGGCCACGTAGGACCCCTAAGTAATTAGACCAGAGAGAAATGCTGTTTGCTTCCAAGCAAACAAGCATGGCTCCCTGATATACTCAAAGGCAACTAAAATACAAAACTACAATGAAGTAGAAGAGACTTGTGAAGGCTTGGAGAAATATTTAACTGGCATTAGTATTAGTCTTTGGTACAGAGACATGCCATCTCAGAAACCCCCTTCTCTACCCTATAAAGGCATTTCCAGGCAGATCTTGGCTCAAAACATTAGCATACAAAAGGGCCTAGGTGAGGTGCAGGGAGGGATTACCTAAGGGCATTGGACCCTCCCTGCTTTCCATACAGTGGAAGGAAGGTCTGAGTTGCAGGGGTATAAAACTAGCCTGTTTCCTCTCTCACGCACTTCTTTTTTTTTTTTTTTTTTTCTTTTTTCTTTTTTTTGGGTCACACCCTGCTACGCTCAGGGGTTACTCCTGGCTCTGCACTCAGGAATCACTCCTGGCAGTGCTCGGGGACCATATGGGATGCGGGGATCGAACCCAGGCCGGCACAGGCCGGCCGCGTGCAAGGCAAACGCCCTACCCGCTGGGCTATCGGCTCCAGCCCACGCCACTTCTTTTTGGGCTCTCTTCTTTGTGAGCGCCTCACCCTTCTTGGGAGTCTTGTCTTCTTCTCCTTTTACAGGGCCTTTATACGCGTGGTGGCCGCCATCTTGGCCTACACGTGGCTGGGGTTCTAGCCTGGAATCCTAAGCACCGGACTTTTCCTTTTGCTGATTTGTATGCCTGAACCTGTGATAAGTAAAGCCTTTTAAAACTGCATCGGATTCCTGAGTGTTCATCCATTCCTCGCGCGGAGGTAGAAGGGAACTCATTTCCCGGCACTGTTGGGGACCCCGGGAGTTCCCCAACACATGATAACCCCTAAATGTATGTATTATGAGCCACAATGTGTAAGAGAAGAGGAGGAGGAGGAGGAAGAGGAGGAAGAAGAGGAGGAAGAGGAGGAGGAAATGACAACGACAAAAGTGCCTGCCATAGAGGCAGGCTGGGGGAGAGGGGAGGGAATCTGGGGACATCGGTGGTGGGAAATGTGCTCTGGTGGAGGGATGGGTGCTGGAAAACTAAGACTGACTGAAACTCAATCATGAACAGCTTTGTACTTGTATAATAAATTTTTAAAAAAATAAATAAAAGGCTGCTATAAATACTGTTCTTTTGTATGGGTTCTACAAGGTACAACCAGATAAAGGAGCAGAATGCCAGCTACGTGGAGGGCCTCTCTATGCTATCTCGACCCACCTAACTACATTAACACCAACAGATGTCTAGGGGAAAAGACCTCGGAAAGGATATTAGCTCAAAGCTTATCTCAATGCAATAACATTATTAGTGCCTTACCCAGGAATTTCTGCTGCCATGGCCCTGATTTCCACCCTTGTTAAAACCACTCACCGAGAATGCAGAGGATCCCATCAGGCTCTGAGACTTGCTGCTTTGGGTCAGGATACTCTGAACCTGGCGGAGTCGGCTGCAGCTGCAATAAAACAGAAAACATCCCCTGAAGGCTGCACACAAAGGCATGGGGAGGAGGCACTTGGTCCTTATCAGTCTGGGTATCAGAACCATTGATGAATCACTCTGGAAGTGTTTTGTTATCTTCTTTCCAGATTACACAACATTAATCTGAAGACACATCTGGGTTGCTGATTAAAAAACCAGATAGTCAGGGGCTCTCTGGCTCAAGGTGACCAAGGCCCTCTTATGGTCAATGCTGGACAGGACTTGGGACTCATCAATGACCCAAAGGACCTCCAATTACCTCTTTTTTTTTTTGCTTTTTTTTTTTTGGGGGTGTCACACCCGGCAATGCTCAGGGGTTTCTCCTGGCTCTGCACTCAGGAATTACTCCTGGCGGTGCCTGGGGGACCATATGGGATGCCGGGGTTCGAACCCGGGCCAGCACAGGCCGGCCCCACGTGCAAGGCAAACACACTACCCGCTGGGCTATCGCTCCGGCCCCAACCTCTTATTTTTGAGGATTATCAAATAGGTTTCCTCACTTAACTCATGTTAAGACCTCACCTTGCTTTCAAAAAACAAAACACATTTTTATCTGAGTGCCCAAAAGAAGCTCTCATCATCACAGTAGCTCCAAGAGTGTCAGCAGAGGCACATGCTCCCGTTCCTGTTGGGGTCTACTCCTTCAACTTCAAGAAGGCCCCACGTGTCACAGTGTGAACAGAGGGCAGCCCCAGACATCATCATCACCCCTGGAGTCTCCATTCTCTTCACATCATCACCCCTGGAGTCTCCATTCTCTTCACATCATCTCCCTGGAGTCTCCATTCTCTTCACATCATCACCCCTGGAGTCTCCATTCTCTTCACATCATCACCCCTGGAGTCTCCATTCTCTTCACATCATCACCCCTGGAGTCTCCATTCTCTTCACATCATCACCCCTGGAGTCTCCATTCTCTTCACATCATCACCCCTGGAGTCTCCATTCTCTTCACATCATCACCCCCTCCAGTCTCCATTCTCTTCACATCATCTCCCTGGAGTCTCCATTCTCTTCACATCATCACCCCTCCAGTCTCCATTCTCTTCACATCATCACCCCTCAAGTCTCCATTCTCTTCACATCATCTCCCTGGAGTCTCCATTCTCTTCACATCATCACCCCTGGAGTCTCCATTCTCTTCACATCATCACCCCTGGAGTCTCCATTCTCTTCACATCATCACCCCTCCAGTCTCCATTCTCTTCACATCATCTCCCTGGAGTCTCCATTCTCTTCACATCATCACCCCTCCAGTCTCCATTCTCTTCACATCATCACCCCTCAAGTCTCCATTCTCTTCACATCATCTCCCTGGAGTCTCCATTCTCTTCACATCATCACCCCTGGAGTCTCCATTCTCTTCACATCATCACCCCTGGAGTCTCCATTCTCTTCACATCATCACCCCTCGGAGTCTCCATTCTCCTTCACATCATCACCCCTCGAGTCTCCATTCTCTTCACATCACCCTTTCTCCTACCTAGCGGTTCTAGAGAGGTGCCCAATTTCCAGCTAGAAACGGATCCTTCCAGAGGCAAGTCCTAGGATCTGCCTCTCCCCACTGGTGACTAATGCTCTTCCATTTACTTTCCCTTAAGGATCACATATCCCTAACTCATACAGTTAATTATTAACTATGATTCTCCACAAAAACCGATAAGGAACTATTCCACCCAAGATGATCAGACCTCACCCTTTCTCCTCCCTCAATCTGCTCCAGAAAGTGGCTCTCTATAAACCCAAGCAGCATATCTCCAGTCACACAATACTATCCCCCTCCTTGAATTTATTTCCCTCCCCTTCTCCTTCTTCCTGATGATACAGCACCCAGTCATTTAGTTTATGTCTTGTTATCACTAACTTACCTCAAGATGTTCAGAATCTTCTACCTAATACCAAAACCAAAGACAATAACCCCTGCAAAAAAAAAAAAAAAGCCTCTACAGACTAGGGGCTGGAGCGGCATAGCCCAGCGGGTAGGGCATTTGCCTTGCACACGGCAGGCCTGTGCCATCCTGGGTTCGATCCCCGGCATCCCATATGGTCCCCGAGCACTGCCAGGAGTAATTTCTTTTCCTTCTTTTCTTTTTTTTTTCTTTTTTGCTTTTTTGGGGTCACCCCGGCAATGCTCAGGGGTTACTCCTGGCTCAGCACTCAGGAATTACTCCTGGCGGTGCTTGGGGGACCATATGGGACGCCGGGGATCAAACCCGACCGGGCTGGCACAGGCTGGCTGGCGCCAAGGCAAACACCCTACCCACTGGGTTATCGCTCCGGCCCCAGGAGTAATTTCTGAGTGCAGAGCCAGGAGTAACCCCGAGCATCGCTGGGTGTGACCCAAAAAGCCAAAAAAAAAAAAAAAAACCTCTACAGACTAATATTCGTCATAAAAATGAACAGAAAAATGCTTAACAAGGGGCCAGAGAGATAGTACAGCTGGTAGGGTGCTTGCCTTGCAAGTGGCCAACCCAAGTTCAATCCCAGCATCCTATATGGTCCCCAGCACCAATAGGAGTAATTCCTAAGCACAGAACCAGGAATAACTCCTGAGCACCACCAGATAAGACACAAAAAGCAAAAAAATAATAAATAAAAATAAAAATGCTTAACAAAATGTTAGGAAACATAATGACAACACACAAAAAGAACTACAAAAATGATCCTTCCAGAAGGGTTTGTCCCTGGGATGCAAGTCTGAATCATTATTGGTTAAATCAATAAAATCCATCAGATTAACAAGCTGAAAAATGAAACTAATCATATAACTGTATATGATTAATAAAAAAAATAAAAAATCAATAAAAAAAAATCAGATAAAATTTAACATTCACTCACCAAAATACAAAATGAAATCGGTGAGTTTTCTCAACTTGATTAAATCTATAGAAAGCAAAACTCCACACAAAAATTGAGACTGCATTTCACGGTGAAAAGGGAAGCAAAGCCCCTTTTCCCATCAAATATTAATTTTGGGTAAACTATCCACATGCAAAATAACAAATTGGGACACTGATACAATAAATATATTATTTAACTGAAATTTAAACCTAAAATAATAAAAATTTGAGAAGAAAATATAAAAACAAAATAAGCTTTTAGGGAAAAAGTTTCATGAAACCAGATTTGACAATGATTCACTATCCATTGAAAAAATGGCAACATAAGGAAAACTATATAAAATTAAACTGGTGAAACTAAAAACTAAACAAAAACAACCTTCTGCTTATCACAGGACACAATTAGCAGAAAATAATGACAATCCAAAGATTTTTTAATTGTGAGAAAATAAAAATCATAAGCTAGTACCTAGAATAAAGAGAACAACAAAAACTGATCCAAAGTAAGCAACTTTTTTCCAAAGATACACAAATAGACAGTAAGTGCAAGAAAACATGCTCAATGTACTTATATTAAATCACTAGTGCTTTGGTGACTGCATTAGAAATGCAAATCAAAACCACAAGGAGACACCACTCCCACATAAATTAGGATCGTTACCAACAACAACAAAACCACCCCAAAATAACAAGTGTTAAAGAGACAGGAATAATCAGGACTCTTGCATGCTGTTGGTGGGAAAGAAAAAACAGATGCTGCCAAGGGAAACAGTACAGCAGCTTCTTAAAAATTAAAAATAGAGTACACAGCCCCCCAAAAAAAAAACCCTAAAAAACTAGGAAACAAAATCTAAGAAATTGTACACTCAGGTTCATGGCAACATTCATAATGATAGTCAAAAGGCAGATGTAACCCCCTGTCTATCCAATGTTT
Source organism: Cryptotis parvus (assembly GCA_021461705.1). Classification (NCBI taxonomy): domain Eukaryota; kingdom Metazoa; phylum Chordata; class Mammalia; order Eulipotyphla; family Soricidae; genus Cryptotis; species Cryptotis parvus. The sequence goes on along the minus strand of JAJIBD010006768.1, from coordinate 466 downwards.
ATGTGCTTACAACAGAATATTGAGTCTTTAAAAGAAAAAAAAAAAAAGAAAGAAAAATTATTGGGGCGGAACTATAGCACATCGGGTAATTTGCCTTGCATGCAGCCGATCTGGTTCAATCCCTGGCATCCCATATGGTCCCCGAGCACTGCCAGGAGTAATTCCTGAGTGCAGAGCCTGGAGTAACCCCTGAGCATCACTGGCTGTGACCCAAAAAAAAAAAAAAAAAAAAAAAGAAAAGAAAAGGAAAAGAAAAAGAAAAGAAAAGAAAAGAGAAAAGAGAAAAAGAAAAGAAAAAGAGAGGAAATTATTGGGGTCTGGGAACGCGGTTCAGCAGTATGACACTTGCCTTGAGTTTGTAAGGCTTTTTGGTTTGATACCTTGAACCACAAAAAAAAAATTTTTTTTTTGAAGTTTCACATGGCTGAACCTTAAAATGTTGAGGTTAAATTAAATAAGTCAGTCA